>JAQFYB010000159.1:0-75206 GCA_034694085.1 Pogonognathellus longicornis
AAAAATATAACTTTGGTGAAAATACTTTTAAGTGTCCATGCTAACCATCAAAACAAAAATACTGCTTCCAATTTTGTGTGTTTAATTTTTTGTTACTTTCAATGTATACGTTTTATTGCTAACTTTATTCCTATAGGTACTCCAAAAAATTTGATTGCGCTTCAAACAATCTTAAAGCATAATTACATTTTTATCTAACTTTATTCATGTACATAGGTACTCCAAAAAATTTGATTCGCTTTCAATAAACTTAAAGCATAATAAACTCATTTGGATAGTGATTTTCGCTTTTAATCAAACTCGTGAGGTCTCCGTAGCTTTGCTTGATATAAGTTTTCTACTATCTTTATAGTAAAACTTAACGAGAAGGGAATATTGATCCAATTTTTGTCGACTACTATGCTGTTACGATGAAACACACAATGCTTTTATACGTAGTCATGCATACCTAGTGAGAATTTACGTTTCGTCCAAGTCCAAACGCACAGTCTGCTGAAATGACTTTTATCATACTACCTAGTCTCCAGACTCATAAAATAAAACAAAATACAGAGGCAAAGCGTATAAGAGCTACCAGTATAAGATACAAAGTAAATATTAGACAACTGATAATGCACAAAGAGAATGGAAGAACATTTTAGTTTGTATAGGTGTTAGTTGCATAGTACAATCTGAACTTTTGCAGAGTGTTGGGCACTTTTTAGGCTTTGATATTGGTCTGGCTCAAAGGTGTGTCTAATAAACACAGACATCATATATCAGATGGGTTTATTAGACTTACGTGGCTAATTTATTGATTTGTTCAGTTATACTGTGCTATGCTGGGTCAGACTGAACTGTTGTAGTTGCAGCCGTTAATAAATGTATAATTTAGATTGGGAAACTCAGAGCTGACTCAAAGGAGCCAGCATTATTATTGTATCTCGTAACAAATTTCTGGCGTAGTCTGCTCATATTATTTGTAAGTCTCACACAACATGAGTAACATGACTAACAAGACTATTACTCCTGTGGTTCCATTCTACAATACATGTATCGTCGTGTGCACTACATACATGCTGAAAGCAGGGATAATTATAGTTCAATACAATACTACACCAGTACCTAATACTACCCGCATGCATTTAATATGTTGCCTAAGTAAGTAGGTGGTTCCAGTAGGAACAAAACCAGGAAAGAAAAATACTTTGCTCTTATTTGATCGGTATTGTATTACTATTACTACCCTATTACCTAATAGATACAACATGTAGTTTTTCCGGTCCTTATATGGCCTGGTTCATTGTTAGACATGCACGAAACTCGCTTCTCTATTTCTACTAGTATTACTCCAAAGTAGAGCTCTTTTAGTAAAAAGCAAACAGACTTGGTCAACTGAGACAGACGCTCCTCTGCGCTAATTGTCATTCAAGCTTGCTTGCTTGCTAAAGCGGAGACTACACTCTAGACTGTCAAAGTAATCTTCCCGTGTCCTGGTTTAGTTTGTCAATGTAGCTTGTATTAATATACTTATACGTAGTATGCACAAGGTATGGTTTACACAATTACTGTATTCCCGGAGGAAATTCTATTTATATGGAGAAAGATAAAGATAAAATACACTTAGAAATTAATCAAGTTCTATTTTTAGTCACAATTGTAGGACTGGTCAATTCTGAGCCGAGGAAAGTAGACTACAACGATTTGTCATTCCTCGCTTTAAATAAACGCAATAAATTATTTACTCAAGATAAAATGATGGAACCTCCGCTCCAGCATAGTAGCCCGGTGTTGTATGTACACACTGACAGATCGTATCGTACAATCATACAGCTTTGAAAATTGGCGAAGAAAAGAGTAAGTGTACAAGTGCGCACTTACTCTCTCTCTCTTCTTAGAAATCTTGTGACAGTGGCAAATGAGAATCTAGTATAATAGCGTGCAGAGTGTTCCTTCATACTTAGAATGTCGTATTATGTAGTATCTGCTACACAACGACTAGTGCTTTATCAACAACTGCGACGTTCTCAATCTCCAGTGAAAAACACATTGTTGTAAGCGGAGATGTAGGAGGTAGTTTGTCTGACAAGTCCATTTCGGAGTGTAGGAACTTGTTACCAATATAATACGAGACTCAAAGCCAATGGAAAGCTCCTCGTTTCTGCGTAGTTGTCTCACTCTCATTGTATGAATAGCAACAAGTTAAAGTTAAAGTAATCCCGGAGAATCCTGGAGTGTGTAAGAGCTATTTTTGTAGGAGTAAACGTACATAAGGTAACAAAGCAAATCGTGTAGGCGGGCCGGGGAAATGTATTGCAACAATGAGTCATGTCACTTTTAGGTTACTTACATATACAATCGTATTTTTGAGCATTTTATCTAGTTCATCGCATAATCCAGTTGTTCACTACTATATCACACTCAACCACAAATTCGGTTAGAAATTATATTATGCCTACTTCAAACAGCAACAACAAACAACGCAGTTGTGTTTCAATTGCTGATGCTATGCTGGCTCCGTCAGAAACAAAGTACATAAATAATGGCCCTTATTATTCGTTTCCTTTTAGGTTCGGCTTTGCTTGTATTCACTCAGCCAACTAATGAAAACATAAATATCATAAATGGGAATGAAAAGATTTACAGAATGGAGAAACACGTAGGAGTTTGACTTTCGTTGACTTTGTAATTATCAATTATGAGTTAGGACATTTGTGTGTGTGTGTGTGCTTAAGCTACATAGCTGTACTCTGTACTGTACAATAAAATAAGGAATGACAGTGCATTATTTGTGATTTTTATTACAGTAGGTATAGTTTAATTCATAAAAATGATTTGGGATCAGTATTTTTCCTTTGACGCACGCATTGGCACACTGAGTCTATATTTTTCTGCATGAGGAGTAAAGCTATTCATTTAAGATAACAAGAAAGAGCGATAAAAATGGAATTTGATGTGTAAAGTAGGTATTAGGTACACTTAACATTTAACTCCATTGGATTAAGTCATAATTCGGATTTCGACTATATTTGCCAGTAAAAATTTTGTGTAGGATAATTATGAAGAGGTTTATGAGCCAAGTAGGATTAAAGTAAACCACACTCACTGATAATACAGTGTGTAACACGTTCTAAAGCTCCTCACACCATTAACCTCGTCTCTACTTGTTTGCAACTCCATAAACAGACTTTCAAGTGCAGAAAAGGACTTGCACTTCAATCAAGGTGCTTCGAATCTAAATGATTTTTCGTTTTCTTGTCATCTGCCGCGTTACGTTGCACCACTCTCGTGATTTATTGATGGAGTTTAAATGAGGTTTATACTTACATTGCAGCATGTTGTTCGCAAACAGAAACACCGACAAGAAATGTAAGGAAAGAAATGTAATAGAGAAAACTACTTGTAACAAAAATATTAATGAAAATATCTACTGCAATTTATAATGCTTTTCAGACAACGAGTGCAGTTGTTTTTGCCAGTTGAGAGGAATTTTTACAACAAAGCTTTTTACAACTAAAGACATAACCTTGAATTTAATACACGGTTCACTATACCATACATACCTCATACCACTTACACACAGTTCACCATTTTATGGAATGCAGAATGATTTCGTGGGTCGTGGTTCCCATTTGGTTGTACTTAGTTGTACATAGTGAGTGTATGCTCAAACTTTAATTTAGAGCAATCGTATAAAACATATTACACTACACTAGTCAGACTTATGGCAACCTACTACCGTGGGAGTACATTTTAGGCTGTACATTGATTTATTTTATTATGAATTGCCTACATGTGCACTCTTGAAATTCCTTGTGATGGTTATATGCAATAAAAAAGTTATTTCTCAATAAAACTCATTTATTAGCGAATCTTCATTTCGTTTGCGGCAAGTCGCTAAATCTTTGAATAAAACATGCAGCCTCGGACATTAATCGTTCAATTATTTATTACAATTGATAAGGACAGTGCACATGTTGTGTTTTTGCATTTAGGTTTTGTATATTGAATACTATGAATACCAAACAACACACTAACAGTCAGTTGCTAACACGGAAAAAGTTTTCGTCCTAGTCTGCCACAATGATTTAATGACGCCAATTTACAAAGTCAAGGGAAAATTATGTCTCGCTAATTTCCAAACCTCGTGAATGCTAATCAAAGTTTGTTCTAATTTTGTCAAGTCAGAGAGAAGGTATACAGTACCTACAAAGTAAAAGGACTTTGACTGTAGGTGCGAAGGATTTTATTGTTAACCCATTCATTGGTTGGTAGGAATGAAAAAATACACTACAATAAAGTAGCCTAGTGTGCTCAACATGAACATGCTGCATGTACATAAAATACTATGCTAATGCTAAATATAAATAAATACTAGCAGTTGAACTTATTGCATGTCTGAAGATTAGTAATTTATAAAACATGACTAACTGATAATTTTTTGTTCTTATCAAGCTAAAAATGTTTTATCATCTACAAGTACAACTTTCAAATAGAGGATTTTCATGACTAGCTAATGCTTTAACCTTGATTGACACAAGGATTTACATTTTTTACTTTTGAATTGTGCACTTATATTATTAGCTTTGCCCACCTGTTTTCCTAAAAGTTTGTGCTAATTGGAACAAAATATAGCGAAAAGTTTTGCCAGTGCCAATGCGAGGTGACATTGCGAAACGTTTGTCATTTTCGCTAATTTGGTGTCACAATTTGTAATCTCTAAAATTAATGATTCAAATTGAAGTAAAAATGGAATTAGTATGTGAGATGGATTTAAAAAGTTGTGTTACACAATCTCTTGAGTACAGATTAGTATGTTTAAAGATAGGTAGAAAAAGTGCCTAGACGATGGTTCAACATATTCAACAATAATTCAATATTCAAAAAGTCATACTTTATTTGTTGGGATTTGCTTGTTACGTAAAACTTTCGAGTAGCAAGTTGAATTGAACTTCAAATTGTCTCTAACATTTTCTGGAGTTTATAAACCTACAGTTTTGTGGTGTTTAAAATGTTAACTTGAGTTAGGTAATCTTTTTATGACAGCTAAAATCTGCCAACATTTTTATACAACTTTTTTAAAGCCTTTTAGCTTTAGGTATGTACTATATCGTATTTCGTACATCATGTGATTGCACAATAATTGCGTTTTACTACTCAACTTTATGATCGTGTAGAATACAGCGTCGTTGTTTTTGATTGACGTCAGTTTTTGTGGAAAGTTACCCAAAACAGCGGATAATTGAGTAATTTTTACTTTACAAGACAATAATCCAGTGAATTTATCGAAGGTTGAATACTTTACAACTTAAAAGGCCATATCCTGTTTCTGTTATGGCATACCTATCAGCTATCTAATAACTTAATAACTGTGAGAATTTGCAAAGTTCTGTATAATATCTGAATTTGGGGCAATCTCTATCAAAGATAGTTAACGAAGGACAAGTTAAAAATAAGATCAGCTTTAGCAGCGTATGCTATCCGTCAAAAAGTTTTAATGAGCTCAATGTCGAATCGTAAGGTTCTTCTGATATTCTTTGAATTTATTTTCTTGTTTGTCCCACTAAATGAGTTTGACACGAGCGAAATTCAGTGGACGTGAGATAGCTTTCACTTTCCAGGAAAGATTGCCGCATGACTTCTTGATTTGAGTTTACTTAAACTTATAAACTCAGACTATGCATCTTATTGCACATAAATGCAAACCAATATGAACAAGTGGAGGACTACAATTTACGGTTATGATGGCAGTATAATTTTAGTGGATTGGATACTACTTTACAATTTAATAGTAAGCACGCATGAAATAGAAGGTAGGTCGAGTTTAAGTATCCCTTTCGGATATGAAACTGCCCTTTGTAATTTCCCATCTCGATTTGGTTGTCAAAGGTTTATGTTCACTGAGGATGAAAAGCATGTCCTATTATTGCGTCCTTAATGCTCATCTTTATGCACAGGTATACAGGATCACAAATGGGCCATAAGCAGTAATATCTTCTTGCTTTGCATTTCAATCTATTGTGTGTGTGTCATTTCAAAGGCTTCACTTTTATTACAACTACTGTGAATTTCAGGGGAAACGAATCTAATCCTTTCCTTTACAAAAATAAATACTCATCTCACCTTACGAGCTCTTCACTTATAGGTAGGTAGGTTAGTGTGGGATTGATGGAAGTCTTAGGTATTGCAAATACCTGTATACATACTTATGTATTCTTGACTGAAAGAAAATGTAGATCTCATCCAATCAACCAGGACAAATATAAAAAACACATTTGAATTGATTAAATGAATAAATGTAAAAATATTCTTATCATACATACAACGAAACCTTTATAGCACACAAGCATATTTGTAGTCGGTTGTATGAATGAACTTTTGTCGTGTCACCCAAAGCTACTGTACTTACGGTATTAGGTTTTGAAAAGTACATAAGCTGTAGGAAAGACGCCCTATGGTTGGCATGCTTTTGTGTTGCTGCTATAAGGATTCCCCTTCCTCCAATGACTTCCTGTCCTAAATTCTGTAAAAAGAAAACCGTTTGGTTCAGTCAGGTATGAAATTATTATGTAATAACTTTTGTATAGGACACTAAAAGAGAAATACAATAATAAGTCTGTTTATGCATATTACAAGTAGTTTGCCTGGGTGTATGGTACATTTGCGATTGAGAATATGTCTCCAAGAGTAGCTCAGTGTATTATCATTTTATGAACTGTGTACCGAGCGAGAAGGATTGAAAATAGATTTGGAAATAGAGCGAGAGACTTGAACATTTGGGAAAGGAAGTGGAAGGGATGTGACGACACGAATATGTGTTATGTAAAAGATAATGTAAATTCGGAGGGAGTTGCTTGTGTACTAGCTTTTACCTACATAGATAAGTGTATGTCTTTCTCGTACCTATTAGGACAACTTTTCGTAACACACACGTTTAGAATTTGTTGCTATCTCTGTATCTCTTTCTAACTGTACTACTTTTAAAATATATGCCTAATAGTACCTTGATAGAGATACATGTACATATACTTATGTCGCACTAAAATAGCATTTTCCACATCCTTTGCTTGAAAGTACATTGGCATCATTTGGACAGTTATACTGTGCAGATATTATAGAGAGACCCACTCTCGTACGGCTGCGAACAATTAGTTTCGAATGTTTTAGTAGCCCTTAACCCAGGTGATTTAAATCGTACATATGCACTTACGGTTCGTAATAAAAGCTGGTGAACGATAAAAGCATGCATGCAGGTAGAATTTAGCCACGAAAGATATGTGTAGTCTGCTACATCGGAGATAATGATTGTTGAGACCCGGAAATGGAGTAAAAAGCTAAAGCACTGTCCGGGAGATACGCTTAGCTAAGGGAAACGAAGGAACAAAAACGACCTAAAATGTAAAACTCAACCTAGTTCCTGAGATAGTTGAAACGATAATAATATAAGTGTTCCAGCTCTGCTGAGCTTTTACTCTTGTTCACAGACTCAGCCAATTCAGCTAGAACTAAAAACTGCTGGTAGCTACAACTACAACCAGGACGACCGAACACATACACAAAGAAAGGGGATGTGAACGATACCATCTGCCGTTTACACAACATGCACAGCAGTACCTACTACCTTATACCAAAGACCATGCAAGTACTCTTTTGGACATCAACTTAAAATGCAGTACCTACCCGACATACCTAGATACATACATTCTCATATATAAGTACGCATAATATATGTATCTGTATTCTGTGTACATAGGTACAAGTACCTACTACAACGAGTACATCAAACTGAGCATCAGATTGCTTTAAGTAAACGTGTGTTCCAAAGGAAGTCGGGTCTTTGTATGGGAGATCTGCAGCCGTAGTATGTAGTGGTTGTTCTCACAGCCCATGTGGTGCAGATTTGTCGGTGCAGTGCTTTAAAATTCTAATGGAATATTGAGGAGAATGGAAATAGTGAGTTGAAGGATGATATAAGGATGCGGTACAGAAGAGTGGCAGGCATGCAGTCATACTTATTGTTTGGGTTCGCAAAAGACGTCGCGTAGTCTCAAGGAAAAAGGCAATGCACGGAAAGTGAGTTGGGACACGCAGTATTTTATGTATGTATACCAAAGACATTATTTTTTCCACAATTCACTTTCAACTTTTCGGATGTGCGCTTTTTCGATTTAGTGTTTCCAGTTTCCGCACATCGTGCCTGCATATGCTGACGGAGAGAATAGAAAGAGAGAGAGTTCCTTTTCTTTTCGGTCATAACCCCGTTTGCTCTCAGTCAGTGTATTTACCATTTATTAAGATCCTGTGAAAACCCACTACTACACTATTGATTAGTTAAGTAATTTATTTCCCGATACACACAAAAGGCAGTCAAAAGAAAATCTTTCCATATAACTCAACCATAACTATTCATGGCTGAATGTGGTTAGAGTGTAACATACTTTACGAAGTAATAATAAGTTTTGTATACAAGAAGGGAAGCTTTCCGCAAATGTATTATGCTGATTTAACAATTAAATATTTGAACAATGTACCTCCATATATTTGATACACAATGCACAGAGTACAAAGTAGTAAGAATTTCTTTACCTTACACAATAAATAAACCTTACTTTCTGTGTATCGATATTACTTTCTGCAAATCTCGCGTAGTTTTGATTTCTTGGAATATCAGAAAACTAAATTAATTTATACGAATAATATCTGTATGAAGTTTACAAGGTGAAGGTACCTAGTGTGTTGTGTTGTGAGTCGTGCTATGTCTGGTCTCCGTTCCAGCATTGTGATTCTTTTTCATATGTATGTTCACACTCAAAGTTGAGACTGTATATTACTATTACATACATACACACATGATATACATACGGATGGAATATCCGATAGGAAACAAGAATACAGTGTATAATAAACCAGTAAAGAATAACTAGTAACTAACTAACTAAGCTAAGAATGCAAGGCAAGGCAACGGCTCGTTCTCAGACAAACATCTACTTAGAGTCTAATATACAAAGGGAGAAGCACGTCAGTTGATAATGAAGCTAACTACTACAGAAAATAATGCCTACACGTTGTAGAGTGTTTGGAAGATTCAAGTAATTCTTATATTCATTGTCTACGCAGGTACTGTATACATACATATATCTTTGTAACAATGAGGCAGGTAGGTACGTGGTACGTGCAGCTGCCAGAATATTATTATTTAGTTAGTTATACATTAGACAGCAGTCTATTCTGTCCAACAACAGTCCAACCGACCTTCCCACTAGTATATTCTCTGCAACAGTTCAGTTCAGGTTCAGTTCAAGAGGCAGTTGCACTACAAGTTTCGTTTTGGTGTGTGAGTACGAAAGACGAAAGGAAATGACAAGTCCAAGCCAAACGAAACCACTAAAAGTGAAGCGCACAAATATATGTACATACAAAATCAACTTGCGTTCAAAGAAGCATCTTTTTCAGTCGAGGGTGTATTTAGCGTATAGCCCTGCTTGGAGTGCCATACACAATACACACACAAACTATTACACTAACATCATGAGATACGGGACCAACTCCACAGTTCCAATTCACTGCTTTCTTATATTCCTATGTTACAAGAGCTTTTCTTTAAAATAACAACGTAGCAGACAAGCTTTTGAGTTTTACTCTACAAAAATACATGTACATTAATGTAGCAATATTACATTCATGTATAGTGTAGCCAAAGAACAGATTGTACTACTACAACTGTATAGACTTCTGTTCAAATTCATTTCTTATGTATACTAACATATTCTATGGACACAAGACATGCATAATACAAACAGAATATTATATTCTTCTTCTTTAACTAACTACCTACTTCAAATGTACTTCTGCTTGGTATTGTTGTCTTTTATTTATGACAGAGAACCAACGTTCATTTTGGAACCAACTGAAGTAGTTAGCAATGGTGTGTCCTTATACTTGCTATCGTAACTTAAGTCTATTTTTTACGTATAACCAACTCTTCATGTACATAAGTATGTATCTATACATATCTGTAATAAATAACAGAATGTATGCACACTGTGTAAAAAATTGATACTCCCAAACCAAAGGGACATCCTTCCTGTCCTTGAATTAGGAGGCAGTTGGCAGCCGTGTCGGGTAGTAAATTCACTGCCCATCTGTAACCCATCAATATCAATATGGGTCAGTTTTATTTAGAAATATAAACCGCAAATGATACACAATATCACACTACACTACTCTATTTATTATGCATTACATTGCCACATTATTTCACTTTAGATATGGATTCGTTCTAACTTATTATGTATGCCTTTCATCCCTATGCTGTTCACGTCTCAAAAGTCATTTCATGTGAAACTGTATACATAAATACTTGAGTATTTTAGCAAACGAACAAACATACTCTTGTGAGTTCGATTTACATGCTAATATATATATATTTACAACTACAACCGCAAACTTTGCTCAGGATTTTCATTCGATTGAATAAATTATTTACGTTGTGATATTTGTGTAAAAATTATCTGTGTATAATGCAGCGTGATACGCCAGCGTAAAATTGAATTGGACCTGGAAGGAAAGGGAAAAAACTGTTTTCTTAGCAAGAAGTTATTCATGAAGTAGTAATAGATGAGCAGGGAATGTCATTAAATTATGTAGTGCAGAGTAAAGGCTCATAATATTCGGTAATGTAATAGACATGTTGAACTTAGATAGCTATAGTAGGTGTTGGTGTTGTTTCAAGTATCAGTAGCAATAGTACATAGTGCTCCATGCTGCAAGTCATTTACCACAACACAGTCTTCGAGTTAGTTAGGAAGCAGAAGCAATATGTATTTTGGTAGGTTAGATTTTCATCATCAGGATGCGTAAAGGAGAAACGACAGAAATACAGTCATCACGCCAGGATGACTTTTGGCTCGACTCATGCCGTCCAATGTCTAAGAAGATTCGCTCTGCTGAGTCAGAACAGAATTTTTTATGCAAGTAGATTTTGTGTCCTTAAAAGTCAACAAAATTTTATGTATGGTTTTTGCTAAGAAATGTTTTTACCTACAGCCACGACCAACAGAACGTAAACAGAGTATTAGCATACGAAAACTTTAAATCAAATCACACATCGTTACACAAAACAAAAGCTAAATAAACATCTTCGACTACCCTGCCTCCTCTCCATATTAACAAGCATATTCACATGTATTACTTAGGCACATTGTATACTACACCCTTACATTATACATTACAATATGTTACTGTATTATCAATAGTAAAGTAATACAAGTATAAAATATGTAATGAAAAACTGCCTACACACATTGATATGCATGTAAAATTCTAATGTTTATGTGTAAAAGTATTTTACAGATTTGCATGGGAATTCTCATTACTGCGTATAGATATGATACTGGCAAAGACAAGTTACGATTACGATTATTAGTCGTCCACCTATCTGAATAAGTACTGTATGATTTTTCACGCCTTGTCTTTGTGTGCCCAGTGTGTATTGTGTACATGCGTTGAGTTTCGTACTCGTGTAGGTCTCCGTGGGATCGCACAGGAGAGCTGTGAATTATTATTATAATTTAATTTAGTTTCGCCAAGTCTGAACTGAAGCTCAGAAGTGTTTTCCTTCTCCCTCTCTCTGGTTTTAAATGCAAGTAAATGGTGGCAAGTAAAGAATTCAAGGTGGATTTACTATGATGTGATGAATGAGGTTAATCACCTTCTCTGTGTAGCATTTAATGCAGCCTCTCTGTCCTATGTGTGTGTTTCCATTTTATCTTTATTAGTAGTAATAGTATTCGTATTTGTGTATACGAGGAATATTATTCCTATGTAATTCTACTCAAAAGACAAACATGACAAGTTAACCACTGGTGTAGTATACTATACTGCGGTTGTATACAAGAGCGAGCTGAAAGTTTCAACTGAATTCTTAATGGCTATGTAGCACAGGAGCAATAAAGAATAAAGAACCTCTCCATAATTTTCCCTCTCATTGTTTAGCTCTTAATGACAATAATTCACGTTCAAATGTTTATGTATCTTTTCTTATTACTGTAATAATCGTCTGACCAGAATAGCTTTACTTTATGTGTAGTACTACTAGTAGGTATATTATACGCGGGTGGGTATAATAATAACATAATAACTATCACTATTGTTTACATTAGACCATCAGTCATAAATCTACTTCCCATTTTACGAGACAACAAGGTAAGTAGAAGTACTAACTACACAGTGCGGTTAAAATTGTAAAATGTGTAAATTGCGTTGACTTGACTGTAGGATTAGTACCTACATAATTGTAAATTCCTTAAATGTCAACCCCATAGCTATCTTCAAGTGATATAGAGTTGCCTTGATGAACATAATCATTTCATTTTATACTGCCCTTACGACGTATTTGTTTAGAATGACTGTGAGAAATTTTTGTAGGACTCTACTACAATAAATTTCTGCGTTGTTGGGTCACTAGTCACAAGATATCTTCAACTAATTTGTTCGAGTAGCTAAATCAACTTTTATTAGCTTTTTATGGGCGTTTGTTTGCGATTTATTTGAGACTTGTGACGAGCGCAGTATTAGTATTCTACTTTTAGTGAGTTATTTTCATTCTTATTGTCTTATTGATATACCTTATACATACCTCGACTAATTAAATTACGCACATGAATTATGCTACTATCTTTAGTATTTAGGTATTTAGAGCACTTGGTAAGCTACAAACTACAAACTATAATTAAGTGTGATTTCATTGAAACATAACTGTTCTGAGAGACGACCAGGATTGCCTTTGACGGTAATCGCAGTTATAAATGTGTGTAGGTAGAAAGAAATGTGTGTGATAGGCAAATTTTCTAAATTCTTTTCAACTCTTGTCTTGTAAGAGTCGTGACAATTTGAAATATTGTGTTTACTTAACTCTCAAGTCAGTAGTCCAGTCATAGCTCATGTTAATGTCTGCTTTTTAACACCTTTGCAATTTTAATGGGCTGAGTGAAGCGTCTGACTACATCGTAGTTTTGTAGTCACTCATAGTGGATTGTAAATTGCAAAGTGAGTTTTGCGTTGTTTGATGTAAACCAAGCTTTTAAGAGATAGGCATCATCAAAAGAGACAGAAAGAGGGAGGCGAAAAGAAAAAAATCATTTATTTATTAGGTGTCTTGACATCATGCTGGCAGTGGCAAAGCAGGAGGTCAGTAGGAAAAGGAATACATAATGAAAAGAGAAACAATGCTTTCCAAGACATCAAAAATATATGAAATCTCCTTTTGTGGACATTTTCTCTGTTATTTAATGAGGTGAGACATTCCAGTTCGCTTTATTTCATTTTGCAAAGTTTCTCTTAAGCCATGATTCTGTCATACAAGACTGAGTCGACACGCCCCTTCTCTTAACTCTAAAAAGTTTTTGGTTTGACGCGTGAAGAAAACAATTTCTACATAGAAGTGCATAATAGTAGTTCATATATTAAATATGTCATCTTCGTTTAGTCGATGTGTTTATTGTTTTTTTGGTGTTCACGTGTTAATTTAAATTAGTACATACTCTATCAGTTTAGCTATTCAAATCGTAAAATGACTTCACCTTTTATATACCTATGTAGTTCATTTACAGAATAATTAACCTTTAGACAGTAAATACGAATACAGATACATACAAGAAAAGTTTCTGCATGAACTACTGTGACGGTAAAGTAGTTTTGAAAAGGATTTTGTTACAACAATGTACCAAAACGAGGATGGCAACTCATTATCCTACATAAACCTACTTGCCTCATTTCAACTCTTTCTGTCTCTTCTTTGCATTCCACATTGCAATAAAACAATTGCTGTACTGTAATTCGATAATAGGATTATTATTAACACTGTGGTGCATTTAGAATACCAGTATATGTGTAAAAAGGTGGGTGCAGCATGCATGCCAGCTATAACTAGTGTGTTAATCTCCCTAACATTTATTCATACATTCTTCTGGGGATCTGTATGCATTTGGTTATTGAGTGAAAAATCAAATACTGGTCTTGTAGCAGCGCTGTACAGCAAACTACGCACATGATGTTGAAACTACTTTGAGCACTAAAGTGCCAGTGGGACTGCGATTGCGAGTTTCAGAAGTACATAAAAATGTAATAGTCGGTAATGAAGATAAGATTCCCGTCTACTTGGGCACACTGATGAGTTGTATCATAATGGAAATATTACAAGGCTCTTACGCTGCTATAATGACAATAATGTAATGTAAGGTAGCTACTCAACTTTAAACAGATCAAGGGTTCTGCCTTCGTAATGGCTTACTTACAGCTTGAGCGGAGCAGTTCAGAGTTAAGACAGTCATTAAATATTCATCAAAGTTCTCATGAAAATGTGATTGCATTTAAAATCGTCGTCAATGAAAAATGTGTTCGATGCATAGTTTCATACAACGACCGTCCCAGAAAAATCTTTGGCATGATTAATTCAGAGTAGGCATAGACACAGTATTCTTTTTCACATATCATTATGCTGTTCATTGTCTGCACTTGCGACAATAAAAAACATGTTCAAGTTGTTACATTTATCATTTTTCCAAAATTCAACATTTTTCTAAATTATAAACACATTATTCTCACTAATCAAAGAAATAAAATTTATCGAGTAACCTTTACGATTTGGGGGACGTATATTTAAAGCTTGCTAGCTAGTAACAAATACTTGTTAAATCTTAAATTAGGTGTGTGTATAAAATGATTGTTTGGTAATTGTATGTTATTGATGAAAAATTAAATTAAAGCAATATTATATACTGCTAAGCATTTATTGCAGGTTCCGTTGTATGGAGCACTGTCATTTGCAACTTCATTGCGAATCATTCAATTACATTACTGTCAGATATTTGCATGCTGCAGTTAGCATATCCGTTTCTGTGTATGACATTATGGTTGAATTCGTTATAATTCACTCGGTTTGTGCTAGATTTATCACAAGTTTAAAATCCATAACCTCAATATTAGTGCATGGTGAGGAGCATAATAGCATGGCAATTGCAAAGTGATTTAGTTGTTGCACCACCAAAAGACTAATGACATAGTCTCTGTTTATAGTTTACTAAAATTGGTATGCGTATATATGGAAGGTATAGACTGACTGTAATTTGACAGTAGAATACGTGTTCAGTATGACAATGAGCTATCAGTCTCTCACTAAACAATAAGGTAATGTAATGCACACGCCTTTCCTTTTGTTTTAGTTTATTTGCCGGAAATCTGTTTTTTTGCTATCGTTCAAGAACTTGAAGACATCCGGCCATGGCATTACATTGCAGTACACTGTTAATGCTCTAATGCTATGTTATCACTAAAGTTTGCTGGTAGCACTAAGGTTCTAGGAATACCTTTTGTGGTGCAGAGTTGCATTACTACTATCACCCCTCCTGTCCTTTCCTTTGGTTTAGTGGGTAGCAGCCAGATTTTTTCTTATATGAAGTAGTGAACCATACTAAATTATTTATAATTATTGCCCGTAATATGTATTTCTTACCTAAAGCAGCTTCTTCACGTCTACCAAATGCAGTTTTTCAGACAGTAACCCTTTCATAGTAAACCTTCCTTTATTAACCGTATACTACGTTTATTACGCATTTTTATGTCAGAGTAGGTAATAATATTCACGAGGTTTATAGTAATAATGCAGTGAAATTGAAAATGTTAGTAATAAAGAAATGTGGAATATTTTTATAAAGGGATTTCTTGAGTAACCTTTTCAACCCTCTCATATGAACTCAACTGATTTTACTATGCATTGCTGGAGGACAGGTTTGCGTTTTAAAAAATTGATGCATCAATTGGTAGTTGTAAATAAGTAGTAGTAGGCGATTTGAACTTGGTCTCACGCCATGGCTTTTGCACACAAGGAATTTTCATTAGCAATCAAGCTGAAGCTGACCAAAGAACAAGGCACAGTAAACGTGAACAACGAAAGCCACTGAAGTTAACCCACGTAAAAATCCCTGCTTCCTGTGCACCTGTCTAATGGTCTACATATTGTCTTAAATCTCCTTGAATATCACACCGTTTCTTCACAGTGTTCTTAACTACACTCGTGATTTTAACCTGCTACAATTACTCACAGCGTACACTTATAATTGCTAGTGTACTAAAATAAAAATGAGCTGCAAACGATTTTAATCTGATGCAAGTAAAAAATGTCTTGCTGTTAGTGGACTAATAGTATTTTTAATAGGTGGTCATTACACACGGATACTTCTAGTATTTTTTAATAGTAGTGTTTTGACTCTGTACTTATTGTTAGTTTCTATGACTAGTTGACTATAGCTTGTGTGTGTGAACTATACCTACACATATACACACATCTAATTTTATGTAAGTACTACACACATGAATGCACGAATCAAACTGACTACCCGAAATTTTGTGGAAAAATGCTAAGCTACTTAAACTTTCTAATCATTGGGCTTTACAAGAATGTCTTAAGAAATTCCTTCTCAGTTGTTTTACCAGTTTATTATTCTTTACCTTTACTCTCCACGGATTTCTTGTAACAATTGCATAGTAGGTATTACTACATTATTCAAAGAAATAACGTTTGTATACTTTTACAAAGCAAATGTGAGAATGTGAAATGTCATATTAATTTTACTAATATGGCCATTAAAGTGTAATTAAGTCTATTGAGAAGGCTAATGCTTTTGCCACTTATATACATAGTAGGGATACTATTTACATTTGCATTGTAATGTGTATAGGTATAGTAGTGTTCCTTCCTTATGCTAATTAGCAGTCCTTAGAACAACCTTAATAAAACCCAACGATTTCGAAAGTGATGTGGACGTTTATCGTTTAGGAATTGTGCAGCACAATTTGTGCTGTGTGTAGCTGCAATTCAAATATCCAAATTTATGTTTGCTTTTGTGGATGAACTAATTGCCAGCAGTTTTCTAAATTGTATCACGCTACATAATAACACCATTACGCTTGTGAATAAAAGGATAGAATGGGATTTGCATAAAAATCCTACAATACAATCTATTATACGCATTACTAGACTCTAACTACCTTTTCATACTAAAAGGGAAGGAGTTGTTGTAAGATTCTGGGCGTTCATTTGTGAAACGTTAAGGAGTCTTACTTAGACAGACCTAATCGTTCCAAGTTTTTTCGCACTAACAATCGAAAAGGAAATGTAATGAAATGAGAAGTACATGAGTGAAAATGCACTGGGTATACATTCCTTAATGCAATTTATCTGTATAACTAAGAAAATAGAAATCTGAATGTTGCATCTGTGTCCATCATAGTTTGTAATATGCGTACTTAAGTGTTATAGTGTTATAAAACGTAAGATATGTTCTTTTCCTGTCCCCTTCAGAGTTCTCAAGTGATGATATACATGATTGTAAGTGGAAACTGTAAAATTCAATTTGATAAATGACATTTTGCTAAGAGGCTTTGATTACGAAAAGCCTTTGGCTTAACACAAGCTTTACACAGATAGAGTGTCTCCTTATAAATTCACAAATACATACCTAAGTACATGCAGAATGTAAATACATATTTCGTAGTACAATCTACAATGTATATACGTGCTCAACAACTGCAGGGTAATAAAGAATTGTAGACTTTTCTTTGCATACTGATAGATATGTAAATAAATACTGCTGCGGTGTGTACAATGATGCCACCAGTTCAGACTGAGTCAAAGTGCTGCTTCGTGAGATTGTGGTGGATTAGCATTCACAATAGAAATTAAATTATATTTTATTTTGTTAAACTTTCGTCGTAGTTTGATGTACGATTTGCGTGTACATATGCACTTCAAACTATATGCTATACGGAGGTCAGTTATTATTATTATTCCAATAGCGAAAGGAATACTAATAAGAAACTCTAAAGTATGTGTGTAGTATGCTGCTATACATAAAGGTATTAAGCACAGGTGTGGTAAGAGTGTAAGACAGGATTGAGTATAAGTCGAAAAAGAAAAACACTGATCGTGCTTGTTAGAATTAAGAATGGGCTTCTGTTTCGACAGATTTGACTTCTTATATTGTACTAACTCTCATAGTCAATACAATAACCACATAGTTATGCTTTGTTTGTGCCTACCTACTTTCTTACTTCATATACAATACACACTAAAATTAAATATAAATAGCATACGTAGTTACTAATAATATATTTAGACATTTAAAATACAGAGATACATTTCATATAGGTACATTGCTAGAATTTTTAAGTTTATAAATATAAGTAAAGTGTGAAGGTATATTTCACTTTCCTTCCAGCTCTTGACTGACTGCTTTGTCTACTCAGTGCAATCTGCGTGAACATCAAATTGAAATACAATAGTATGCAATAAATAAGCTCATCAACACATCTCTTTGAAAAGTAAGTGTTGATGATGGTGACGCTCCAAGCATATTGTAACAAATAGGCAATCGGATAAAAGTGTATTTCATTATTATCCCAATGCAAATGCATCACTTGTTTCAATCTTAGGTCACAAGTAAAAGTATTGTATTTGATTCTGGCTGATTGCCTGAAGAAATTTATTTGATTCTGTATGCACCGCTCTTCTGCACCACATCATATCATCATCAACCAAAGTGAAGAAGAAGTGCCTTATAGACATGTTTAGAAAAAGGATGGCATAATTTATCACTTATTGAAAGGATAACTTTCTCAAATTATTAATACTATCTTTACAAATGTATACCTAATAAGTATAGGTACACAGTCTTGTGGCAAGGTTTTGTTTTAATTCGCCTAAACGAGACGAGTGAAGTAACTCTTGCAAAAAATATGGATGTACACAGTACTTATATATATCTTTCTGCTTAAATCTGTACTGTAAGATGTTAGCAATGAAAATAAATACCTACTGTAGGTATAAGTACAATAATAACGACAAAATAATGCAGTGCCAATAAATTTAAGGGTAAAGTTATTTTCCATCAAGATACAAGTAGTTCCTGCAGTAGTAATACAATGATAGTATCTCAAATATATTTTAAAACATGCTGACTAATGAAGAACGTCTGACAATGCTCGCTTCTACGTTTAGTTGAGATTTGTGAGCTAAGAAATAATGCGGCTCACCTTCTTTTGTCAATTTCATGACATGCTTGTTGTGACTAATTTGATTGCGCAACTGCATGACTAAGCTTTAACAATAGGGTAATTGTCTCATGCAGTAATCATCACCTGACTTTGTAACTTACTAAAACACTATTAACACTGCACACTGAAATTTTAAGGCAATTACCTCGTATACCTATAGCCACAATTCGAGTTGTTATTTTCTTACAATAATAATTCATTGTACGAGCACTGGCACACAGTCTATCTTTTAAATGAATCGCCACCTACTTCATTGTTAGACCAAGGAGTGCATTTAGATAGGTCTTTCAATATGAAAACGTAGTAGGTGCAAAATGATGGGTTTCTCACTTTTCTTTCAAGTAGAGATGTTTTGATAAGAATAATAGAGTACTGTGCTCTACCCACGACACTATCTGCATACATACGTTTTTCATGTTTGTACTGTAAAATAAAGCAGAGTGTGTCTGTGTATGCAAAAAGTGTATAATTTATTAACTACTGTTGAATCTCGTACACTTGCACTAGACACATTGTAATAAGTGTGTGTTTGTGTATATACGAAAGGACGAATGTATTTGCATTAAAAGCAGTAGGTATTAGGTATAACTTTTCACGTTTCATGTTCATACGGAGCATTCATAAGCTTGAGTACATAATAGCAGTAAGAATATGGCAAGGCTGGTTATATTTGTGTTAACGTACGTGTTAACTGTGTACATAACTGTTATGTAGCTCTTGGATTATCTTTAAGAACTAAGATTACGTAAAAGTATGTGATCTATGGCACTTTATATTTCAATTGAATGTTAAACGTAAAATTCTTACAGTTAGTTAATGAAATTACCATCGCACACACAAATGCCGGCAGAGAGATAATACGTAGTACAGAATAGTCAAGTCGAGAAAGATGGAAAGTACTGTGTACAGCACTAACACTACATTTTATATAAAAATGTGCAAAGTAAAGAATATTACAGTTTACAGTTTTTAACTTTAAAACGTGGACCATTGAATTGCATTGATGTTTTGTATGTGTGTGTATTAAAAATTGAATATGCAAGGAACGAAAAGTACTGTAGTACATACTTAGATTGTAGATTCATCCAGTTGAAAACACCAGTACATTGTATGTAGCCATAGACTAGCCATCCATAAGAAAAAAAATTATTATTAGTTGGATATTACACGATTGTGAATGTTGCTCAGAGTAATAATTTTTTACTGTAGACCTGTGCAGATGCCCACTTAGGCATGGAATAAAATGAACAAACGCACATAGTATGTAAAGCAGAATTATTAGAGGGTTTAACATTTTCTGTTGCTTAAAGGCAAGAAAACACAATAATATTAAGCGAAGAGCTTCATAGTGAAATGTAACAGAGAGAAGAGGTAAGGGTCATTTCAAAGAACTTTTACAGTGTTCCACAATGCCAAGCCTTAGAATTACAAAGGCAAGTCAACTCCAACTCATCTCATATTGACTCTCCGTCCGTACTAAATCTATTACTTCTGCTTCACGTACCAATATTCTGTCTGTGTAAGTTTGAGTTTAGTCAAACGAAGGACTCTTCTTGTTTTTGCCGTTGGATATTGGGTAAAGGAAAATGAACTGCACATTACATTCTATACACACAAATAATATATTCATAGTAGTCAGTAAGTACAGGTGTTATGTTGGTGATACGTTGGAAAACAAGTGAAGTTTAAGTTAAGCTACTGCATATAGAACACTACTACAAGCTTTGCATGCTTTACAACTTAACCTATTCTCACCTCTCTACTTGGATTTAACTAACAATAAGTTTAAGCCCATTGTAAATCCCGTTCACTTACCTTTGGCTGTAAGTGTATGGACACGCTATATAGGTACACACACTGCAATAAAACTAATCTAATCATAATTCAAATTTCAATTGGGGAAGGTTACACAAAATCATATAATAACCGAAGGAACAAACGTTCAAGCAAGCAACCCAGATTTCATAAACATCATTTTATTTTTTGGGAAGGAAGGTTACGCCCTGAGCTTTATTTAAATTTGTGAACACTGACTGTACTCTGTACTGTACCAACCAAATATTATTATCTCTATGCTGTAATGTAATTGTAAAGCCTACGAACATCAGAGTAAGTTAGTGTAATCTGTCCGTATTGTCTTGCATGTGTCGTTTTTGACGTAGGTTTTAATTTTATTGTTGGCTCTTGTTAGGTCACTCATTTCGTGAGCTTGAGTTGGCAATAGAAATATAGGTAGGTATATTTTTCTCGTCAACTTCAACCTCAATTCATCACTCGGGCAAAAATACTACAGACACAGCTTTGTACACAATGCGCATTTATATGTAACTATTATGATTGAGGAAGAAAGGGTTCATCTAAATGTGTTTGGGATCTCGATTCACAATAGAATTTCTATTAGAAGGTCGCAGAGGTTAAAAATGTAAGTTTTAGATGTTCTCCCTATTTCTTATATGCCCTAGCTTAGTTAGCACACAAATAAGATTGTGTTATATCAGTAGTGCATTCATGTACATGTTAACTTGTATATAGGTAGTACACACAATAATCAAAATGATGCTACTTATATTTTCTTAACACAATAAGTACTCCAACACACCCTTCCTTCCTCTTCAATTGAGCGTTGTTGTGCTACATGAATGAGTCAAGCTAAAAGTTCGAATTTCAAAGTCAAAGTTCTGCTCCTATTCTCATAGGTATATAATACTTATTTTAAATACTGGTAGGTACACTATGCAGTATAGAGATGCAATCTATCTTTGTGGAATATTCCTTTGCATGTAATACTTATACAGTATGTTTTTGTATGGTAACACTTTAGACATGACAGGATTGAATAGGGAGGAGTAATTTGAATATCATTCACTCATGCGATGCTCCACTTTGGCAGGGGATGTGTAAAGCTTTGCGGGTATTTCTATTCTCTTTGGTTTCTTGTACTAAAAACTGTTTATTTGATTTTGTTCGAATTAGAACTCTGCCTTTGGTTGTATTACGTTACGGTAGCTTTGGAATTTTGCTACTTAAATATAATATTATTTTGTACTGATACGGAAAGGGAGTTCTTGTAGAGCTCTAGGTTGAAATACTAAACGCAAGTTCACACTCATACTCATACTAGAGGTACCTAAGTGTATTTGTATACAGGTACTTTTATAAAGGAAGCAATCTCCTAAGTAGCAAGTCTGGTAGTAATAGTGTGGTATCAAGATGACTAATCCCGAAGTGTAATTTCGCAACGCTTATTATTTTATGCACACAACACGCTTTCAGGCTTTTGTAAACTCAAGACGTAGAACAACTTACGTGGATTGTATTCTGTTATACAAATAATACGTATTGTGTATGTATACCTGTACTTTTGTGAGGTAACCTGTTTAAGTTAAGGAAGGTGACGAGAATGACTCACAAAAACCTGAATCAGCATCAACCTGGGATTCATTTGCTTGTGTTTTTGTATACAGAAGAAAGAAACGTATTGTCTGTAGGTATACATGGTACACTTTTAATTCACGCAATCTTTTTATGACTGTCTGTCTACATGGAGAAGCGACACAGTTTTTGATGTGCTTTGTATGGTGTGATGCTATTTGTTTGAATGATGAGTGCTATCTATATTTCTACATGAACACTTTACACTTTTTGTTGATATCTGTGGCGAAGTGACTTGACTTTTCCATTGGTATGACTTTTATTGTTTTATCTTTGCATTGGGGCGTAAGTTTGAGTTAAAATAGTGACTCTATGCAAATAAACATAATTTACTCGAAATGCTACAAAAACTTCTGTCATTTATGACTAGAACATGAAGCAAGGGAACAAGAAGGAGGTAACAGCAATGTTAGGCAGTTAAGTGATTTGATTGTGTGTTGTGTACGTATGTACTACATACGAATTTCTTGCTTACCTACTGCTACCTAAGTCACTTTGAACAGAAATGGGCATTACACATCACAAAATCTGAAATAAAAAATGCCTTCAAGACACACTCTCATAAAAGTTATTTTCTACGATTTCCATTACAATTCAAAACAAAGCCACCTGGACTGATGAGCTGCATACAAATTAGCTTTAAACTCAAAAGATGCATTTACATTTGTAAATATGTTGAGAAAAATATTGCCTTTGGCCTAATCTTATCTAAATCTTAATACTACTACCACCACAACGTTGGTAGCTAAACAAGCATAGGTGTATTGGTGTATATCCGTAAAGGCTTAAAAACTGTACCTCCAAATGAGTAAATCTAAAAACCTGGGTCTTAGCACACAGATTAAGAACACCCAGAAGAAGAGTTACTACAAATATACAAAACAGATTTTGTGCGCCAAGAAAAGAATGAAACACTACAAACATAATATTATACACATGTACTTGCATACTGCATACAAATAAATAAATTACTACTAAGGTGGCAATTACAATACAGAGAGTAGTGTTTTTATGATCGAGATTAAAAATCGTTTACTTATAGAAGATGGTAAGAATAATTGAACTAATTTATGAAGAAATAAATGTTAATTATGATGTAGTAAGGCAGGCTAATATGTAAATGATAGGATGTGATGAATTGATTCAGGAACTTTTTCTCATTCTCATGTCAGTCGTTAGTAAAAGTAATGGGCTTGCATTATGGAAATATTAATGCACAATAGAATTCACCTTGAGTTGAGTTATTATATTACACTTAGCTGTCTAGAGAGATATTATTCGTTTGCCTCTGCCTCTCTCACACAGTAAAATATGCACACACTACTCTACGTAATAATAAATAGGAGTTGCACGTTTATAAGCCATAGCATTATAATTGTGATTAATTCCATAGCTCATTTTATCACTGTTATTATCGTAATAGAGTGAGCTAAAGATAGTAATCAGTTTTGCTTTGATTGGGTCGAATCGAGAGCTAAATTACTGGGTCAACCGTGAAATGTCTGTCATAAATATTGATTGTAAGTTGAGCGCTCTAATGAACTCTTATCCTCGTCCAATAACTTTTTAATACGAATCATATTATACATACACAATATTCCTAATACAATAACTACCTCCCTAATAAATTACAGTACAGTATTATTCAAATACAAATAGCCCATGGGACAACGCAAAGCATTGGACAGCTGTAAGTAGGTATAGTATGTCTGTATTATTAAGTGCAAAATTCTTGATGACAATGACTGCTTACTGTTAGCTACTTTTTTGTATTTGTGTAGCTGTAGGTGGTGATTGTACCGAAATAACTCGGCACTCCACACACCAAACACTAATGATGGTCGTGAAAGAATAATAAATACAAATTCACTGTCTGTATCTGTATAAGTAGCAGCAAAACACACAAAAGACGACATGAAAAAAACAGAACAATAACGAGCTAATTTTATGAAGTTGTTTGCATTGAACTTTCTTGTTTACATAAGATTTACACGAGTTCTTTTATTACGTGCGCGCATATCACGGTACTATACTAATACTATACAATACTCTTTTTCCTACGCTGTGTTTATTGTGTTTTGAGAATTCAGATGAAGTGATTATACTGTAATTATTGGCAGGAGATAATAAGACAAGGTAGGAATTAGGAGGCTACTGCAAACTTATTACTACAATCACACAGCTCTGCATTATTTCTGTCTTCAAGTATTTTGATAGTGACTCTGAAAAGTAAATTAAGTTCTTGAGTGTACCTATAGACGGAAAGCCTTTGGCATGTGGTATTTGCATTGTTGTATGTACATTTCGTCCTGACTGACTGACTCTTATCATCAACACCAACCTTACCGTAGGTGGAATTGTGGAAGTATGTATATAGAAGGCAATTATTATTACTAGTTAAACTATGTGTGTTACTATTCTATTGTGTTTTACTCGAGATGCGACTTGAAGATATAAAAATTCGCGTTATAGTCATTTATAGTAATTGCGAGACGATTATGCTTGTTGTATGAGGCTATTTAAGTTGTTTTTTTGTGAACGATAAATTAGTCGTTGTCAGTATAGTTTGCACAGTGTTAATGAGGATGGAGAGAAAGAATAAACTGTACCTTAACCATATGACATGACAATAACACCAACTCTGCTATAGGTCTCCAACTAATAAAATGTGTTTAGGTACATATACATACTACCACACATTCAACAGCACTCTGTGTGCCAAGAAAAGGATACATTTATTTTCTGCCTGTATTAAAAAGCCTGGATTGTTTTCTGTTCTATCTTTACTACGCATCTTTGTGTCTTTCATTCGTATATTTATGATAACATAGCAATTACATGTAAATACTGTGTTTACCATGCGAAAACGCTAATGGTTCTTAGAATGCTAGGCATTTTGCACAGCTTGCGGAATGCGGGGAAATGAAAACAAGTCGGTGGGTGAGAGAATGCCAATGTACTTACGTTTATTATTATGGTGTATTATTGTACGTGTAGGAAATCAATGTCGACTTGTGTTTGACGTTCAGTATTCCAGTGTTAAACTAACATTAAGTGCATTCGTTGGATTTATGTTAGTGTTGTGCGCATTCTGTGTTTCTGTGTTTCTACTGCTCTTTTAACGGGATCGGCGGAAACAAAAACAAGACACACCAGTCGCTATTTGTTTACTTAACTTTAGATTCATTGCCAAGCGGGACTTTTCCCATTCCATGGACACACAAGTTATGATGCAAAAATTCTATACAGTTTTCTATGTATCTTTGTCATAAATATGCATTAAATTACAAAATAGTTTATTGTACTGTTGTTTTGTTGCAATAATTGTGCATTGATTTTTTTTGCGACAGCGTGAGACAGGTCTTTCATTGGTGCTTTTGAAACCTGAGGTGTTAGGCTCGTGTATCCGCTTTTGTTCTATTAAATGGAAAGTATAGCAAAGCAACCAACAATTTTGCTCATTTTTAGTCTTGATTGACTTAGCTCATTTGTATTTGTAGTTTGTGGTTTAGATAACGCGTTTATATTATTAGCTGAGCAAATCAGCTTTAAATGTTCAGGTACATAATACTTGGTGTATGTTGAAATACATGATGTCTGTAGTGGTTTATTACGTGCAGAGTGTGCTGAGCTTACGTTTGAATTTCCAATTGGAGAATTTCACTTGTAATGTAAAGCAAGGTCAGAGTCAAGTCATTTGCAATTTTTCCCAATTAGCGGGTCAAACCATAAATCTTACGGAAATGTCATGCCACAAATACCGTGGTGGTGGTGTTATATTCCTAAATGAGTTTTGTATGAGAAAAGTTCAACTGACAGTCAGAAAAGAGCCCAAGGGTCGTTTGTAATTGTATTGAGCTCTTGTCATCAAACATGAGCGTTTATTATAATACTTAAGCCATAAATGTATATTACATTCAGATATCTGTTTTCTTATTACGTTGTTAGTTTCATCGTTGTCTCATTCACCTCTCCCTGCCATTAAAACGTTATACTTTACTCGCACATACGTACTTTACTTATATGTACATATACCTACCTACTTGTAAGTGGACTTTGTTCTGCTGCAATAATTGTTTTCTTTTTTATCTCAATGTTGGGCAGTTACACGAAACTAATGCGTGTGTATGAAAATGTTGATACAACAAGAGGATTCTTGAAATGACTGATGATCTTTTACTATACTTAAGCTTATGTTTATGTGTAATGCAAGGATTAGATTAGTCCAAGGTTTTTCTCTAGTAATGTACTAAATAACTGTGTGCACAATGTTTAATGTGCAGCGATAGACATTAATATTTGCTAGTAGTGCTAGTATTAGGTAGTTTATAATGCATAAGTAAGTATTTAAGTACAACAGGTACCTAGATAGGCTCCAACAAAGTGCAAGCAATACTAAACTACATAATAACTTGGTCTGTAGTGTATAGTCTTATTGCAATATTTTTGCATGGGAATCAGAACCAAAGTCAGACACATTTATTTAAGATGAGAGCTAAAGGTGAATAAATTCACGATGTGCCTCTAGCAACTGAGTTCAGGTTCAACTCTGACAAAACCACCAAGTAATAGCAAGTCATACGAAACGAAACTGTACTGTAGCTCTAAAGGTGCTATTAAATTAGAATTTGGGCGAAATCGAGGTACATGAGTCATGACTCATTAGTTTACATTACAATACTCAAGCACACCACCACACCTGGTGCTTGTGTATAGTTTTATCTGTGCATCTCTCGAGTATCGAATGTATCGATAAAAAAAATCATTCCTATACAAACGCAAAGGTCGCCACAAAAATCAAAGTCGTTACATTCAATTAGAGATGTAATGGTGGCATTGGGGAATGCAACGGATTTCGAAGTAATCCAATCAATCGGATATTAGTATATAGGTACCTTTAGTACCTATTACCTATAGAATCCCATTACCAAACGCACCAATGTGTAAAGTACAGTTTAACATTATAAGAATCGAAATCAGCTCTGTAATCATGAAAATAATTGTCAAGTCAGGATTTGGACTAGGACACGAATGTGCATGACAATATTTAAATGCAGATTCAACAACAGATCATTGTCTCTATCTTGTATCGTATCGTACTATTTGAATTTTGGAGAGGGGCTTGGCTCCACAGCGACATGAGCTGACGCATGAGGCACGAACGATCGTAGTACACTACACAGAATAAAAAGGAATGGATAGCCCAGTACATAAAACACAATGGGAATCGCATAAAAACTAAATGGTGATTATGGCATGATAATGTTGTCAAGTTGAGTCTGTTAAGACTCTAACGGTCATCCTTTTTTCGAGTTGTTTCCTCGTCTCAAAAACTCGCTACCACACTACTGACTCGAATACCTCAATGTCTATGCTCATGCAACATTAACACACAGTTTTCGTTGCAAACCTTAACATTCCGTGGTGCTCCGTTCTAAATCATAATTTGAAGTTTAATCTGGCCACAGTGTTGTACAAGTACCTACATTATCCATATGGAGATAATGGTCTGTGTAATATTATAAACACAACATGCACATCTTCACCTTTCCCGTGTGAATAGAGACATTAGACAAGACATCAACATATGTAAAGCTGACTGTAAATCTAAATGGAAGTTTGTAAAGAATGTTTGTGAATGAACCTATATATAATATATGTATGTGCATACGAAATAACAATTTTTTTGCACACACACGGTGATATTATATTTATATATGAGCTACAGCGGGCCAAGACGCTAAGAGTTCGTTGGAAAGGAAACAATGGATGCGGTTTAGTTTCTGCATAATGGTATGTGAGACAAAAAGCTTAATAGTGTGTTGAGTAATACTCAATACAAAGATAGGTTTAAAGTTTTGTGCTTGCATTTGAATGTGAAAGAAGGGAATGATGAGATGACTCTATTAAAAAGGACGTGTATCATTATAAGGGTAGAGTTAGGAAGTTGAAATTGCATTGTATTGTATTTCTTGAGTTAGAGTGTAAAGTATGTTATTAGACGGGCAGTAATTGATGTTATGTATGGATTGTTGTTGACAATGGATTTGTTTTTGACTTTATAGGAACACTACAATTTCCTTGCGACAGATGAAAAGCTGGGCCCCATCCTGTTATCCGTAAAGGGAGAAACCGTTGCTGGGCATGAACATTGGAGATTAATTCTGAGACTGAGAACAGGCACGTCACATGAGTTGGTCCCAGTGTCGTGTCTCTCCAACGGTAATCATTCCTCCAATGTCAGTACCAATGGATCATCAAATTCAAACGGCAACAGAGACGCTTCCCCCTGTCCGGCACGTATGGCAAAGGTCAGTTTTTGCATTTATTTTTAGAATAATGATTGCAAGTGTAATTGCATGTATTACAGTTTAGAGTTAAGTGTAGTGTATGACTGGGTTAAATGCTAGTTTATGAATTGGCAACGAATAAATTTTTTATTCAATTCTACAGTATAAAACGAGTAGGTCCCGCAGAGCTAGACGTTGGAATTACTGTTTAAAAGTGTAAAAACACTTTTATTTGGCTATAAATAAGCCTTTGCATGATTGCATACAATTTTACACAGGCAGACATTATATTACCTATTAGAATAGTATGGGTCTAATTGGGTTGAGCTTGAGCCAGTAATTTTGAACATGAAGAATTTGCTGAGAAAGCTTCTATATTGCTCTTGAGTGCATAGAATAATTTGATTTGATTCTGTGTCTAACGAATCTGCGCTTAAAAGAGTTGACAGTTCAACGGCCTTTCACGTGAGAAAGCAAGTATTACGCAATATTATCGCATTATTGATGTGCATAATGGCATATTATAGATATTCTCATTTAATGCTTGAGAGTTGTCACAGAAAATCTCACGTACACACGATTCATATTTGTAGAAATACATAGTTGATCCGCTCAAATCGATTTAGTACAATTGACAATAGAAGTAGGTATTGTCTTTAGGTATATAAAGCTAGATCATATATTATTTTGCAATTGTTTTATTAACATGCATAGTTTCATCAATTACATTTTCCTATTGTCTTATTTGTATTCTTATAGTAGTAAAAAGAATGTTAGTGCATTATCTGAAGTTATGTACAAATATATCAAATACACAATTAGTGTAAATAATTCACAGTACCTATTTATCCATCTAAATGCATAAGTTCTTTTCTTCACAGTCACTGTAGGGAGTAATGATTTTTCTATCATTTAATGTACCTATTTAGTATTTACATAACTTGGCAAAAACATGTATAAAGTTGTTGACAAGGAATAGCTTATGCGTTGTTTATACATGTGGGTAGTAGTTACATTTAATTGATGTTCAATGATCGTAGGCGAGGTAATTACTTAAGGATGGTATTAGCATTTCCTTAGAAGTACCCTAAATTCACGAATTCGTGCTAGAATGTATGTAACATGGTTTTAGGGTTAGAAAGCATAGTATAGTAACCTAAAGACGTAGTTAGTATTAGTATTCTTGTATATGTAAGATAATATTATAATATTGCAGATTTTATGGAGATAACATTTTCACACGAAAGGTTTAAATTACATCACCTCTCTGAGATCACATGCAAAACAAAGTCCGTGTCTTTGATGTATTGGTTCTCAATTTACACGTATATGTATGACTTCATTTGCGCCTTGTGCCAATACTATAAACCTAGTGCTATTAATACTGCGTAGGTAAATTGCTGACAATCAGGATCCAATTAATCTGAAATTATTACAGAATTCCTGGTAAAGGTGGGCACTATGGATAATCAAACGAAATGAAGACATCAGACGAGTTTCCTTTGATGAATCCTATCCCGTTTTATCCTCTCTGTTGTTTTGAGTTGGTGACTATCTAAAGCATGAGACCTAATTAACTGCGTATCTGTACAAGTGTGTTATAGGACATTCAACATGGTTTGAGGACGTATATATTTGTGTCTAGTTAGCTGATGTGAGTTGTCATGATGCTCTTGATCATGGGTCATGTAATAAGGGTAGCAATGAACTGTATGTCTGTGTAATTCATAAAACTAATTAAATCAAAAGCTAATAAGAACAAAGTATTCCATGAAAATCAACAAGTTTTCCCATTGTAAACTTAATCAAAACTTTGTAGAAACAAATCAAAGCTCAAAGGTACAATTCGTAAATTAGTCATGTTATTGTCAAAGAGACTTACACAGTGGGAAGTCATATCACAGCAATCTTTGTAAGCCCCATTCATTAAATTCAGGTTAAATCTCAACATTGAAACTACCTCCCAGTATAAACAGACGCCGTACGGCCGTAGTTAATGATTTCTGTGTCACAAGTGTTTTATACACGGATATTGTCGGTGTGTTATGTTTAATCTTCAAATTGGAATAAGTACCAATAGAATCCATTCAGCCCACCCACCTGAACTGAACTTAGTCATTGTAGTATCCGCATAAATTTTGTATTAGCACTTTCCGCGAACATCACCTTAGTATTCTAAATTGAGTAATGATATGACAATACAATGCACCGCAGGTCACATCTGACAGGAGTACCATGTCTTGTGCTTGACTAGACAGAAAACTCTCTTGGAGCCGCGTGACATGCGCTGATTTCAAGTTTCACATAATGAAAAATTGCAAATGTGTAATCCTTAACCAAAGGCTAGTCAATCTAACACAAATATAATTGCAAAGGTTGACTACAGACTACTATGCAAATAAGTATCAGTATAATAAAAATTGAATGCGAATATAAATGTTGAAAAGTGTGGCTTTAAGTTTAGTGGACGCAAACGAGAAGCCAACGGGTTGTCTTGTTTGTGGTGCATTATGAATGAAATATAATTCTTCATTTGTCTCTATATCAATAAATAAACACATGTATCTCATGTAGTTGAGTACAAACGCCCAGCAACTCCCCTGATTTGCTTACACTTACATTAAAGTGTACTGACGAGTTGTTTCTCTCATGATTCATCAAGAAATGTCAGAAGTCGATAAGTTCATCAAATATACACGCGATGACGAGTGACGGCTGTTGGCTGTAAAAGAATAGAGCAGGAAGTAGACTCTTGGAATAGTTAAAAATTCTCACTTCAAAATCGTTTGAATTACAAACACAGAGAACTATGCAATCAAATGGGAAATCTTGGTACTTAAATTAAAACGCATGAGAAATTGTACAAGTTTTTAGCAAATATTCCAATAAAATCTAAACTCTTCCGTGTACAAAATATGTAAAAACCTAGGAACATATATCAGATTAAAATCTCATTGAGGGCAGTAAGATGTGTAATATGTGTACATACATAAAGCCAAATCGTAGCAAAACAAACACAGTGTGAATCTTCTTTGCATTCAAGTCTTAAAGGAAGACGTGTGCTGTGTCTATCTATAAAAATGCATATACGGGCAGTAAAATCGAGTCGAGTGTATTTGCATGCTAATTTTGCTCTAGTTTTCTAGTTCTAGTTCAACCAGCATGTGTTTCATATCAAATGTTGTATATATTCGAATTAGGTGTATAGCTAGTACTACTAAAACACCATAGCATAGCACATGGTATTATCTTGACAGTTTTATGCGTGTATGCACACATGCATTAATAGTTACAATATAAATGAACTACATGTAATATTAGACTTGAAACTACAAATATATTCTTGTGACATGGCACACTACGATATGCAAATAATTTTGGTGTACAGAATACACACAAAGTTTTATTGCTTTAACCTTATTACGTTAGAGCAGTGCAGTAGAACTGCTTGTTGTGTGTATGCTTGTAGTTTACATTTGATATGTATGTGTGTAGTATGTGTGTTAAAAATCTATTGAGCGTGTACAATTCAATGGTGTTGCAAGCCAAGACCAACTCATTCTCAGCTACTAATTTGCCCCGACGAAAAGCATGTTTACGTCCAAAATGTAATTTTATCCGGCAGCTTGGAATTTACCAACTTTCATCAATACTTTTACACTGTGAGTTATATAGCTCTCTACACACGCAAATAAACAACAGTAAATGCTTAGTTCAACTTAAACCTTTCTGCAAGTCTGGATATTGATGCGGACGGGAATACTAGCACCAAAGCCATTAATCAAGGATTGCATGTTGTTCCATGTGCAAGTTTAGTGCACTTTATTAACGTAGTGTCCTAACTGGGTTAATCAACCTTACTCTTCTGGAGCATACAAGTAATAAACCATCATTAGCAAAAGACTAGTAGTGTGTAGGGAGCATAATTTCAGTCAGTCAACTATAAGCTGGATGGACTCTTAAAGAAAATCAATTAATCGTGTAAGTAATGCAAATGTGAGAACGGAGAGGGGTTTAGGCTGGCGACGAGAGACAATTAATAGGGTTAATCACCGTGAAAGAGCAATGTTCATAGTAAAATACTGCATGTGCAAAAACAGAGCAAAGCTATAAGGCACGTAAGTAAGCTGGGTTTTAACCCATAGCTCCTTTTATTACAATCCTATTGTCCTCATTTGATTTTGGAACAATTGAGGTACACTGACTTTTCAACGACTGCCACTAGTATATTACATACAGATACCTACATATACATTCGCTCAAAACTCCTACAAACTCCTACACACCGAGATTGCAGATGCTATTGTTCTCAATTGAAATTGTTTTACTTTAGTTCGAACAAGACAGTTCAGTTTCTTTGGTTGTTGTGGGTAGGATGAGAATTGAATGGTTAACAAGATTGTAAAAAATCCGTGTATTTGTACTATAATAGACTTGAGTGAAATGTGAAATGAAAACCAAAAGTAACCACAAAGTCCAGCAGGACTTCCAGTATTTTCTCGTTAAACGTGCAATTTTTCATTGTCTCTCGCAGAGTCTCACGGTGCCATTACATTAGAGTCCCTGCAACTAACTACGCACTTACAATAATGCGAGCACAGCGCACACATGCTAAAATAAAATGCATTTTTCCTGGCAGACTAGCTCTTTGCTGACTTGACTGAGTGATGTTGTTTGCTTTGAAAATTTGTCCAATAAGACAGCTATGACTACCTGCCACAAAAGAAGAATAAACGGGTGGAGATGCAAGACATAAAAATTCGAAATTATAGCTCCTGTGGGAACACATTCCTTTGGCTGTGGGAATTCAAGTTGAAACCCTTCCCCTTTGAAGTTATAGTTTTTATTGTCCGATTCTGTTTAATAAGAAGAAGCACTGATTTGGATAGGATAATAGTCCTACAAACCAAATGCACATAATGTAGGCATTGCATTATATACCCACTAAGCAACGAGTCCCCGGCGACAAAACAACCACTCTACTTTTAGTCATGGGAAATCTCAAGTCAGGTTTCTACACGCAGCCCTATTATTAACAAAGCCAGATATGTGTCCTGTCCGCAGTTCTTAGCTCTTCTGTCGTCTCCTGCCCGTTTTTTGTTACAAAAATTCGACAGGGTGAACTCTCAAGTTTACACTAGCCGTGTGTGTACGACGCAATTCTATCCAAGTAGTAGTTGCATTGTGTATCCAGTTAATAGCTAAGCTATCTGTACAATGACATAAAATACCTTCACAAGCATTTTATACGCATATTGGTATATCGTATAGCTAGGGTTTAATTTCCATGTATAAATACAATGTCTTTAAGTGCACACCATCGCATTTGAAAGTGTTTGGAAAGAATCTGATGTGTAGAATTGAAGGAGGGACTGTGACTGGTAAAGAATGTAGAGAAAGGGAGGCTCGGGAGGCACGAGCTAATTAGTAATTAACGTCAAGAGAGAAAATATAGGAAAATATGAGAAAATGAAGCAGTTAACGAAAGACTAGTACATATCCAAAGGAAGCGGCTTTAGTTGTACTAGAAGCAGTGTTGTGAGTGTAGCAGTCATTGTTCCGGACGAGATTTAATGATGCGCCTTGCATATTTGGTTCGTTAGGCAATTTTGACTTTAAATGGAGTGTACATGCTGCTTGGTCATTTAGCAACGTAGAACCTGGTCTGGTGTTGAATAAACAAAGAAAGAAAAAGAAATGATGTTGTTGATGAATGTTAGGTTGACCTGAAGCGAGCAAGGTACGGCTCGTGTGAAATTTAATTCGTTTTTGCTCCCCTAGCTTGACAATTTAAACTAATCAGGTTGAAAAGGTTTGCAATTTTTTGTCCTTAATTGTTTCGGTGAAGTAATTCAACCGGAAGGGGCGTGTAATTTAATTTTCAATGCAAAATTTTTTCATTACAGATTTCTCCGAATGAAAAAAACAAGTTTATGTGTTAATAGCATTTTAACCTTTGAGCAGAATGTAATGCAGGTTATTTTCTTGCATCACTTTTAATAATTTTTGTATGTACTTGGGTCTTCGTGCTTTGAATGAGAAAGATTTTTGTATAGCAAAATGTGGCGGCTTTAGTAAGCAAGATGTTTTCTATTAAGTATATATCAAGCCGTGTTTCCGGAGTTATTATACGTTTAAATGTTAAATAAAGTATTGTAAATACTACTCTGGCCATTACCTACACACAGAACGATGCGTGTAATTTTTCTATTATGTACGGTTGGTCAAATTGGCCGTAATATATTGCTCGAGGTGTAGGTAGGATAATAAATACATGTTGTGTTTATTGATAGACATTATTTATGTGAAGTGTATGCACTTTGTATTTGTGATGTCATGCTATTGTGGACCAGACATTGCGTTGCGATGAACAAGACATAATAATAATGATAATAATAGTTGAAAAGAAAATCTTTCATGTAAGTTAATGTGTAACTTTGTATTTTTCTTTCCTATAAATTATTCTTCCGATTAGTTACGGTTTTTATAGAAAAGCGTAGTACACTCTTACGTGTAGTTTCTGAGAATTTAGTCTGTGTAGCTGCTTAGTAGCAGCTCTACCAATCTGTCTTTCGTGATGGCTTGTCACATTCGTTGCACAGTGCATTACATCTGAGAAGTCTGCGAAACTTCTACAAATCTCATTTTCCTTCTTACATCTTAAATATCCATGTCAAACGAAGTTATGACTGAAAAGGATGACGTGACGGCTTTAACATAACATAATATTCACTTTTCATGTGTTACATGTAGGTACATTAAAATGGATTTATTATTTCAAAGAAGAAATTCTTTTATATTAGTATGCCCCCTTACACAGTAGTATTATAAACGCAAGAATGAGTTGTTCATTTTTTGCGAGAAAATATAATGCGTGCACAATGTAATCTTTATACCTATTAAATTACTACGCTCTGGGTTATTATTTTATAAGTTCCTAACGAAATCACTCGATTTCTACTCGTTTTCATTTGGTTACGTTTGGTTTTAATGTTGTCATCATAATCAGAAGGATAATACCTACTTGGCAATACTTAACTAAAGTATGTGTAGTGCAGCAAAAAGGTTTCAGCTCATTATAATTACATACTACGTACAAAATATTTCAAATAGTTCAATTGGAGATGCGAAGATCTCACACGCAAATGTACAGTTTAGATTTCCTGTGTGACTCTTGGGTTTGCTAATTTATCGTGTACGTACAGAATGCGGACAAAAGCAAAAGAAACGTGGGTTAACAAAAGGATGGTTAGTCATACGTTCCCACAAAGAAAACTTAGGAGAATTGTTGAATACTGATTGTGATTCGCTAATTACAACAATGTCTGTGGTTTTGTTAGTGTGTTCCTTTGATGGGTTCATCTGAGTGGCATATAACACGCTGCAGTCAACGTGAGATTATTGTTTAGGAATGTAGGACGAATATGACACGCTGTGTACAAGTTTAAGCGAATGAAGGATGAATGAGTTAGTTCACCGCTTAATGAGCTTAACACAAATTCTCACAGGGAAATGAACAGAGACAGATTGCTAAGTGAGCCGATTAAATTTCGTTGACTCGAAAACAAACCATGGTCATTGCATATAGGTATATGTTGAAGTACACATACGTTCTTGCCTAATCTGAATGCGGGCCACATCTCTAACTTTAAATTAAGCTGAAGAAGATGAAAGCGACTAATATCAAGTAGTGCAGTGTGTACAAACATTGATTGCAGATAAGGCAATAAGAAATGAACAGATCTTGATGTGATGCTGATCCCAATTCAAATCTTACCTTGAGTATCCTCCATGGTTTTAGTATGGCTACTATAAGGATCACAGGTTTAATGCTTGAACCTTGAAAGTCTTATTATTATATTTTATGTATGTATTTAGGTTATATTTCAAGTCAGTGCATTATACAACATGGACTACATGGTAGAAATATATGTATAGTTAGTTTATTTGGTATGATGTAGTAAAGTGCTTGTTATGAAGGGCTACAAAATTTCAACATCAGCATTGTATCTATTGTGTGTTGTTGTTAGTGTTTGAGTGAGTGAGAATGCCACCCAGGATGAGAGCAAAACATGATGGGTTTAACCAAGTAACCAGGTAAATTTAGGCACAAATACAAATCAAGTCGGCGTCTCTGCATTTCCTAAGGGTCCGTCTAAAAGGCATCCACCTGTCCTTTTAATTCCATCAATTACTTCAGGAGAAAGAGCGACCTTTCAACTCTCTCCATAATATCTGTGTGTAGCGCTTTTTGTCCACCATTTCCAGCTTTCTTCACGTGTTTCAACACTTTTAACTAGAGGCTCACATGCAGGCGCATTATAAACTAAAGATTATTCACTATCAACGAATTTAGGAGATAATGAGCAGGTCACGGGAGCGATGAAATGCTATTTCATGCACGGCATCGCTTTAAAAGTAGGGTCCCTGTATACATTTATGATATTATTATCACTTAGTACAGAATCACACATCGACACTTTTTAGCTTTTATGTATTCTAGCGTGACACACACAATGTTCAATGTATACATACCACCCTGTTCGGTACCCTTACTATAAATTATCCTCCAAGATAATACCATTTACTTAAGTATTAAGGTTTTGTAAATATTGGAGTCTGCCAGTCTTCCGAATAAAAATTATATGTGTAAATTCAGTTTGTATGTACGAGGTTCACACATTTTCACTCAAAAGTTGTTTTTCTAGGAAGACAAATTTCATTTTCCTGCTCTCGGAATTTATACTATGTCGAATATAAATATGCAGATAATATCACAATGTAAGGCTCGATTCAGTGAACAAGAATATGTGCAATAATATGTAGTGTAATAATTCAAAACGTGAACAGTAAACACAGTGCACTGCAATCAATCTCATTGTGTTTATGTATGCATATAACTCCCGGTAGAGATAAGTATCTAACTATACCATCCTATCTAATAGTCTTGTAGTACAAAAATGAGAAGACACAACGTTTTCTCATTTTTGTACTACATTTCCCAAGCTTACTCCTTCCTGAGAACTTACGTAGCATTGGCAATTCCAGGATTGTAATTCCACGTGTGAAAAGACATTATCAGATTAATCAGAACTGTTATTACAGAAATGTTATTAGAATAATTCCTGTAACTGGTAACCAACTCGGTAGTTAAAGTCGATATAAATCTTTAAAAAACGAAACTCATTTATATTCAGCATTTTATAGCGTGTAATGAGTTAGTTAGCTTAACTAAATACCTCACCCACGTGTAGCAAACATCCCAAAGGCCAGTTGAGATATCGAAGGGAACCTTTTACTTCCAATTTTTTAATTACTGGTTGTGCTTGTATAGAAGTAAAGTAATGATGGTTTTGTTTTGGTTTGCTGTTACTCATGTCTTATACCTGACTCCCGTATCCCATCATCCTTGTCCCGATCCAACATGAATGCACCCAGACGAGTGTCTACAACCTAAAAATGCCAGATTCATTGCACACCAGACATTCGTTTATGTCCAGTTTTCGAGCGATGAAACATATACTACTAGTACTATACAAGTACATGATCATGGTATGCGTATGTTGTATGTAATGTATTTATGTGTAGGAATGAATATAAAGCTAAGTCATGTAAAGCCAAGTCAGGTAGGTCTTTTTTGCTTTCATTTCATTCAGTTTACATCTCATCAGGATTGTTATTATTATTTAGTCTTGTGGTAATGTTATGTAATGTGATGTGATGGAGTCGGCAATCTAGTCAATGCTTCTTTTTCTTCTTCTTGGACTAACATGTTTTTTCCTATTTTATACACATCTTCCTCGTGTTTTCCATTCAGTCTAGTACTTATACCTACGCTTATGCTAATCAACCACTGTTTCAGGTTCTATGAACCGGGCTGATCATTACTATTACAATCTAATGCAATATCTATCATACATTTGTGTATACACACCACCGCGTATACTTACACTGCACACACTGATCGCATCGCTCATAATTCTAGTATGGTTGTAGTAGATACCTACTACGCAGAATACGGGATACGCTATCTTTGAAATTGTCTGTATGATTGAAGATAGTAGTGGAAAATCCTTTAATTCCAGACACACACACACACATAAATATGTACGTGTTCTATCCAAGTACCATTTTTCGGTCAGATTATCGTACACAACGAAAATTTACGCATACGCATCATATGTAATCTCAAGTTTAGTTGTAGTAATTGTGAGAGTCGTATGAAACAGAATTGAGTGCACCTGTTTCAAGATCTCGGTAATCTACAACTTTTCTTGGACCAGCCACAGCTTCCTCCACCCGCTTATGAATTATGAGTTGGATCTAAGGAATATTCATTAGCGATACAATGTATGTTACGACTACGATCATATAGGTATGCTATTATACAGCAGATTTACTACATTGTATAAATTCGGTTTCTACTTTCTACAATATAGTAGTTTTCGTTGGATTACCTATACATAGTATATTTAGTTTGTTTCATTATGTTTTTGTGTAGTAGTTATATGCACAACAGTTTTGAGACAGGATATCTATTCTAATTGTATTCTGTATGTATAACCATCACAAGCAACAGAAACTACAACAACATTACTAATCTACAGACTCGAAAAAAAATCCAACCCACTGCACTAGTAACTAACTGCACTTGAGTTTGAGTTGTGTCTGTTGAAAGGTACACTCACTTAATACAAGATGCACTCTTGAATGTATACACACAATAGAACATTGTACATGGAAGATTAGATTATATTATTATTATAAATAAGTAATATTCTTCTTCCTTACCTCCTGCGCTGTCTGTGCTGCTCCGTAAGGAAAAACTGAAACTCTCAATCTTCTTTCTCTTGGCACTTGGCCTCCAGCAGATTACCATAATTACTCTCCTCGCTCGAGAATTACTCTCGGAAATTTAATCGTAGGCTCAATGCATTATCTGTACGCATGATGATTACAATACACCTCTCCCCTTCCACTCCACGATTGTTCCGTGAAACTCAAGAGGGATTTAATGGTGAGAAATGGTAATTATAAGGAAATGAAGAGCTATAAGAGCCAAACAGATTTGTTTATGGAATTAAAAGATTTGTATACATACACACTCCTGTAAACTATACTCATTGTCAGTTGAGATAGACTTACTGTAGTGTTCTACCACTCATTTTTCTGCCCGTCGTGTTTTGGCTGTACATCTATAGTTTAGCGTATTTTTATCAGCGATTAGATATCTGTAGAATGAAATTAGTTGGATGAGTGTGAGTCAGTTGGATCATCAATTTGTTCCTACAGCATAAATTACAAAGCCATAACGTATTTATAACTCTGCTACTATTATAATCTAAGATACACTCTATAGGTGATTTCAATTTCACGTAAATACATTTGATTTGCATAATAACATTAAAATAGAAATTTATCATTTCTCATCCATCTCTGGCACCTTGCACTATTCTGGTGGATGATTTGAAGGGGAAGTTAAAGCTCTTGAGTCAATTACACAGAGTGACCTATGGGTGTCCTAATGTAATCGTAATAATAACATGGTACAACTAATGGTTTAATAATAGCCGTGTTTCTTACAGCTTTAACACAAGCATTGTATTTCTGGCATGATGTAACTAAAGCTCAAGTGTTTCTCAGAGTGCGTATCCTTCTATAAATACACGTTTAATGATGTTGCTCTTATGTAAGTATCTAGTACAAGTAAACTATTCTTAAACCAGTAATCCAGTATCATCATCATATCATAAGTAACTCTGATACGTTGTGTAATAGTTTCAACACAGCTTTTTCTCCTTAGGTAAATTTAAATGGATTGAATCCTGACCTTTGGAATGCGTATGAATGTGGGTACTGTACTGTAGTAGTTTAGTAAACTGAAAAAAGAGGCAGGGAAAGGAAGCCTTTTGGATGAGTTATGGAGAAAAAATTTGACGCTGAAAGGCTTCTCGTATACATACAAGCTAATAAAACACGGAATGAACTGCGTAAGAATAGTTTCTGTTTTAGTTGGAGCGAGGATGAAGACTGAGAAAGACAAGAGAAAAGGGCAGTCAAAAAAGACACGACAGAAAGAAGAAGAAAAAGAGTGGAGACGAGTTGTTGTGGTGTGGTGGGATAATAGGCTGTCCTGTAATTTAATATAATGTTGGTAATGTTTGAATGTAATGCGATGTAATGTGCAGCTCTCCTACTCTGTATAATGCTATTAGTAGCAGGAGTATGAGGGATGTTTACGTTATGTTTGTAGTGTAGCCTTCCTCGCGTACACTTGTGGTTATATATTGTAGTAATAGTAAAGTAATGCTAGGGCTCTGCATTTTTTCCGTCAGTTTTCTAGTAAAGATCATTCTCCTTTCGTTTCAGACTAGCTAGTATTCCCAGCCTCTTTTATATTCTGACTGACTTGTAGGAGAGTGGTGTAGTAGTGCAAGTGTAGTCAAGTCGAGTCAAGTAAACTAAAGTGAAATGAAGTCGAGCCGAGTCCTTTTTAGTCCGTACTTATCTATTCTGATTGAGCCTGAAAAGAGATGCATTGAAATGAAATGAAGACGAGACTGTGGCACAGACGAGAATCTTATACAAGTCTTCAATTCTCCTTCTATTCTTCTCACCAACAGATCTCACTGACTATGAGTCGCACATCACATTTTGTCTGTCTTGTGGTAAAGAATAATGGTAAAATGTAAAATATATGCTAGGCATACGCTACTTAGACGTCTAGCGCGTCTAGCTCAAAGTCTAGAGCTGGCTAATACACTGAAGTTTAATGATGGGTTGCTTTTATTTCACAAGCAAAAGTCTTGTCTACTAATATTACACTATTATGATCTATTGTACTACTCGTACTACTAGACTACTCGGTTACGATCTGTCTCTGAGTCTGAGACACCCGATTATTTTTCTTTTGCATTTTTTCTTCCTTTTTATGAAAAGCTACAGTGTATTGGTATTGTAGTGTATATAGGTACTATCTATGGGTACCTATATAGCCAAATGTATGTGGTATGCACCAAAGAGACGGAGATTTTATGTAACAAAAGTATTAGAATGTCTTTTGTCAATTCGCCAGCTAAAAATAGCTCATCTTTTATCCTTTAAATAAATACGGGATTGATTCCAGTGTTTTGTGACGAGTTTCGTAATAGAATCAGAGCACGATGCTAAGAATTTGGTATAAAAGGGTTATGTAGGTTGTAGGTTAGTTGTAACTAAACCTAATTTTCATTTTGGTCAAAGGTTCAATTTAGATTGAATTGAAATGAGAGCACGTAACATTAAGAGTAAAAGGGGAGAGGGTCCAGTCAACGTCCGATCCGCCTCCATCTCATGATCTATGGGAAAGGAAACATTCTCCTACCTTTCTTTTCCTACTACAATACAACTCACTGGTCATGGCTGACTAGCATTATGCTTAAACTATCCAAACTCACTTTTAGACATTTAGACACTCAAAACATTTGGATGCCTCCAGCAAATTGAGCAATGGAAGTAAGGCAGGGAAAATGTGTTTTTATTATATTAGGTACGCTTAAAGCTACTTTTCAGTGTAGAAAACGTTTTCCTCGCTTATACATTAGTTGCTACACATTTGTGTTGAATGTGTTTTCATATTACTGATCCTAAGCTCAGGATTTATGTGTGTAGTTATAGTATTTCTATTATACAAGCTTTTCCTGTTATGAGCCTATTACACAACAGACTTAAAGCTATTAGTTCATACAGAGAGCTAATAATAGTCAAAGAGTCCGTTGAATTATTGTAATATTTGTAGGAGTTACACAAGATGCATAACAGTTTAAATACCCTCCAATTGTAAATAACAGAGTTCAATTTGAGTAAAAGGTTGTACTGCGACTTTTTATACGATTTTAATAATAGAGGAATCTCCTATGTAGTTGTACATAAGTAATATTTATAACTTCAATAGCCATACTATAGAAACTCGCTTTACATTGACTTACAAAACATTTGTTTGAAGCTAGACTTACTGTTCATGATATGTCTGGGAATATTATTCATCTTAATACTTACGCTACTTCTCTAAATATACGTTTTCCTGTAGGCGGATCGTTGTAGTACACGTTCCCAACTTGTACATTGTTGCTTGCAAGTCCAGATTTACTTTCAGCTTGACGTACCTCCACATAGCGTCTTTCCTTTAAACGCATGGAAAAAGTTCTTTACTAGATAATATTTAAAGACTTGTTTATTTAAAGTTTGTACTGCGAAGTAATTCTCTGAACTACTACTCAAACTTATCCTGGAAAAGAGTGGTCGTAAGTTGATTGTGTGTATGTTGTACCCTTTGAGAATATCGCTACTTAGGTATCTCCCTTTCATTTCAACTCTTATTGCTCTCGCTTTTCCACTATAATAGTATTACATTAAAAGTTAAACTTATTATCTAGACTACCTATATGTCTGTAGACTATTCTGTGAATTACAAACGGTGCGTGAGGTGATGTAAGCTAAACGAAGGAAGAAAAGTGAGTGAAGTGCACTATTGCTTCCAGCAACATACAATGCACAAGTCAAACCATAAGTTTTTTCATTGCCTGTGAGTAGGACAAGAGAACAAAACGAGAGTTAGTTGTTGTGTGATGTGATGTTTGGTTGGTGTGGGATGGAGAAGGCCGGAGTAAATACAAATGCTATAACCGAATCTATTCAATTCAACTAATCTAATCAAGACTTCGATAAATAACGCACAGTTCTTTTGGATTGGATGCAGCCAAGCGTATATGGACAGATACACAACTCGTTAATGTAGTAATGATATTAATGTTGTAAACCATTTCTTACTCGTAGTGGTACTTTCATCTTCAATGAAGCGCCGCTATTTGATAAGTAACTGTTTCTAACCTCAAGCACTTCTCTTTGTGTATTCATACACATTACACATGAATGCATGTATTTGTGTGTATAGATACAGTATCTCTATACGCTATTCAAAAGAAGGTATGTTTCAAGACACAGGTGCCACTAATAGGTATATAAAAATGTATGTTGTATGTTGGTTTGAGATTTTATGACAGAATAATGGAAGTATACTAGAATTCAACTGACAAGTCAGATCAGATCAAATCTTCTTCGTGATTTACAATTCTCTTTTTCTATTTCTTGCTGGCAATAAAACAAAAAGTTGATAAAATAGGTAGTTCAGCTAATTGCACGTGTGCAGCACTCAAACTAAAGATGCATCACTTATTTTAGACACATTTCTTACGTTTGCCAAGTTAATTGACATGAATGCTCGGATTTTAAACATGCAAACAAAATCTTCATGAACATACGTACACATAAGTGCATGTTATTTTTGTAGTGGAATGCATAGGCTGTACAAGGAACTACGTATGCAATGCACTTTCATTTCTCTTATAATTTATAATATTAAATATGAAGACCATAACTAGTGTGGTTTCTATGTAAGAGAGTAACAAGTTTATAGAAACGGTGAAACCATTAAATCATCTGTGACGAGAGCTATATATAATTTTTTCGAAGAATCTGGAAAGCAGTGTAATATGTGTTGTGTCGTGTATTATGTGAACATGAATGCGTGAGATGAGATCAACATCCACATTTTCTGGCATGAATTCAGCCCAACAAGGACTGTGTAGATCTAATAAAGTACTACGAAACTGAAAGATAACAGTTGAACATGCCATACTGTGTGCAACTTGTTTGTACTTTTCTAGCGCAGTTATCAATTTAAAGTAATTGCTGTATGTAACATAACTTTTAGTAAAATCATACATGACATAATATTTCGTTTTACTAAATGGAACTCACGTATTTTTGCGACATGCTTCAACAACTTAATTTCCAACTAATTTACGATTTAACCGAATAGTTCTTAAGGACAACCTTTTGACTTTTAAAAACTAATGGAATTTTCTGTTCATTTGACCTTACTACCAATCGAAAATATTACACGTGCCCTACTGAAAGATAAAATCGGAAATTGCATTAATAAACACTAACTTAAAGCATAATGTCGAAAGTTGCTAACATTTTATTGCAAACTAAACTTTGAAAATTGTTAACACTGCCATATTTGAATGAAGGAAGAATTCTTTACCTTAAACTTTGCGTGTAGGTAGATTGAAAGTTTCAAAAACTAAGGTCGGATATGATCTCTTTTTTGCTATTTTAGATGGGCCATTTGTATTTTTTGTGTTATGACGTATTTCCAACTTTCAGTAAGGTTACACGCGTCTGCATAATGTATGAATACTTACGATAGTTTATTCGTGATACTTGTATCACCATTTTTCAGTACTACTACATAAATACAGTGCACACGCTCCGTATAGAGAAGTACATATTGCATTGTTATGACTCATAAGTGCGCTAAGAAATTATTTATGATCTTGGAAACGTAGTGCATGCTACTCTCTCATAGTTGCTGTAACATTACAGATATGCTACACTCAGTCGTAGCTCGAGGTAACATCTATTTCCTATAATAATATTCCATATTTCTCAGATGACCGTATATGCACTAATATAGCTAGGATACTACCTAGGTTGAAAGTCGAGGACGATGAATTCTTCACAATATACACGTACTTGTACACTTTTTTCTCGGTAGACGGAAAAAGAACACTTAAGATTTCATTTGAGATAGTTTTCCTATCTACGATGCGATGAACGGCTTGCCGTAGAGTACCCATAAGTGACGTAACGCAACAATAAAATATTTTTTGCGCGTGTATGCTATATGCGAAGGTAGTTTATATAAGTACATACTAGCAAGATAGAACCAAGTGTAATATGACTATGACATAGGCGGATATTATTGTATTGGATGCGGTCCAAGTAGACTGGACGATAACATGTAGCAAAGAAGAGACCCGCAGTTAAGTAATCTCAAAAGTCCAACGGCCTTTCAGCATTAACGGCAGGGAAATCGTAAGTGCGTGCACTATATATACGTTCACGCTAGACATAAAATACATAATAGAAACTTTGTGTATGTGTAACATAGGCAAGTTACTATTACAATATTTTACACTGCACAGGATGCTCTGCCACTTTCCTCTGTTACAAAATACAGCGTCTGTAAAGATAGCTTTATGTATACCAGCAAGCATCTCTTTAGGTATATGGTTACATACAAATACATGTACAACGGATGATCAGGAGGAGATACCTACATAGAAATAGACGTACAAGCAATTTCGTGAACCACCTGCCTTACACAGTTGTTGTATACGCGTGTCACCTTACTCTGCAATGAATACACGTTACCCGAGGCCGTCCCTTTTACAAAATTGCTTTTGATTTTTGAAATATGAGCTCTTCCCATCGAATTAATGCAATTAAAGTTATTTATTGCTGCTAATGCATGCTTTCTGTTGTAAATGAGGTCAGTGTAGCAGGCAAATGTAATTTTCTTTTCCCATATACTATACTCGCTTGAGCCAGTGACAGAACAATATAAAAATTTACAGTGTCTTTACAAGCTCTGCTTGCAGTTAGATAAATAAATGTAGGTATGTAGTGTAGTGTAGTCAGTGTAGTGTAATGAAGATAAGTCATCGCGCATCATTTGTCTTATCCTTATCGTTTTATTCCTCTATTCCTCACTTATGGTCTCCTTGAGATGCTTTCTGAAAATGAATCGCTGTTTTTATGCCATTTCACTTTAGATCAAGCTCTTTATTAGTCATTTGCTCCTATATAACTTTCTCTCTAATCAGTACATATAATTCAACCAGGTGGATCTGTATCATATTCTGCATGCTATATTTTTAGTGCAATTACATGTTACAAACACAATATGATCTGTAGTAATGATAAGCAACAGGAGCTACTACTAATAAATGTAATATAAGGACTTTTACGATGAGATATGTTTGATGTATCTGTCTGTAAAGTCTGTAAGTAATAAATTCACAGAAACTCTACTTTTTTGTTATCAAACACAGTTACAATATAATTATTACAATAGGACTACACAATATCAAGATAATAATAACCATCAATTGTTCTAAGAATAGAAGATTGCTATTTATGTAAAAATCAAAAGCTCTGAGTTATATATTAAAAATAGACACACTTAATTGCAATAACAACCAATCCTGCAGAGATGGGCTTAAGAAACAACGTCTCAACTCAGGACTGACGTGCGAGCAGGGATAAATATAGAAAACAAAACTGATATGAAACATGCAAAGTTATCTGATCTCCGCCTACCCTGCCTTACTTCTTCTATTATTATCAAACACAAAATCACTGTTTAGTTTGGATTCATTACACAAAAGTAGAATCAGTCAAACCATCCACAGTATACATGTATACCCTTTTACCTAAGTGATATATTATGCATTACCTGTATATGAATTACAAATGCTTAATATATTCTTATAATTGCCTCACCATTTATTAAACTTTTTTACCCACAAATGATTATTTATTGTCAAATGCAACAGATCAGATTTACATTTTTTTTCTCGTCAGTGATACATAGAAAATTAGCATTCATTTCAGGAAATAATTCTAGTAGCATGTATAGATCAAATATACACTTTTATTTTCTTGGATGGTAATACTACTGCGATGAGGATTTATGAATTTGTAGATTTAATTAAAACTGAAGACGAAATTCTTGTACCTACCTACTCATATGTTACAAGGCAATAACACAACGTGATTAGATACTAGAATTAAAGAAACAATATAAACAATTAAAATACCTATATTATTATCAAACCTTGCATGTTACATGCATCATCATTTACTTTCTCTTTGGTATACGTAAAACGGTATTATTGCATGTATGACTATAATACTTGCAATTTACAACGGTATCAAGAAACTGTATAGGTTTAGGTAGGATTAATATAGGAAGAGACTACTACTATTTTATTAGCACATAGTGCTTAAAGTAAGTAGGATAGCGCAATTGTAATGATTGATTATGATTACTCTCATCCTATCAATATGCTACAAGATGGATAATGCCATCCTCTATCTGTGTCTGTGTATTAATAGAGATTTCTCAAGATTTTATATTGGAAGAAATCCCGCAGAGGCATAATGGCTTATGGCATATAGTGGAATAGAGTGCTCTCGTCACTTTTTATTGCTTTGCATTACTAGGTGTATACTGTATATACTTATCCTTCATATTCTTTATACACGTATTATACAAGTATATGTACTAGTTGATGTTTTATGAGCATATGACACACAAAGCACGTCACTGGCTACGTGTTGTATGTGTCTATCTATATAGATCGATGGACACTTATACTCAGTTAAAAAAAGAAACGATGGAATGTGTGTTATGTAACTTAAGTAATAATATATAACATTTCTACTTCGAGAAAAGGAGATCAACTGTTCTAAAAATAGAAGGATGCATGCACATTGTATTAGTGAAGTGAAGTGAAGTGTGAATCTTGTCTGGTCTAGTTTCGAGTAAATACTTACTTTGTACGAGAGAGTGACAGCGCTTGCACTTGCTGTGCAATGTGATGCTAAAATAAAATAAATAGAGACTCGCATCGCACGTTTTTTATCTTGCATAAGAAGGTATTAAATTGATTCGATTGTGTTGTGTCATGCATATCGTTGATACTGCTACACATTGACAATCTTGTTTTATGTCCCTATGTACTAATAGTATAGGTGCTTTCATTTCATGTAGTAGGCATATAATATAGCAATGGTAGAATGGGAGGATTATGAATGTATGTATATACATGTATGTAGGTATGTGTGTCGAGGATCTGGCTGAATGTGTGCGTATGCATGTTTTGTTGTGCAATGCAATTATGTATACTTTTTACTTTATTGTGTATAGATGGGTATTAGTAGTTGGTAATAATATAAGATTCTTTTTCGTATGTATGTGTGTATGTGTATAGATTTAGTTGAGGATATTATTTACGTGTGTAAGTATATGTATCGTGCAAGTACATAATAAAGTTTGACATGTTTATTTCCCTTGGGTGTTACAGTTGCTGAATGAAGACGTGACGACAGACAAATTCAGCCCAGTGGTCTGTCCCAGAGCTTCCGATCTCATAGTCGCCTACGACGAGCACGTTCTCGTGTCAACGTACAAATTCGGAGTCGTTCTTCAGAAGGAAGGACAAACTACTGAAGAGGAATTGTTTAGCAACCGACAGTCTGAGTCTCTGGACACTTTCTTAGAAATTCTTGGTGATCGGATCCCGCTCACGGGTCATAAAGGGTGAGTTTCCGTTTTCAATGTATGTTTTCTCACATAACTAACTAAGTCAACATATCGTATAGCCTCATGTCTGCGGAGAAAGTGAATTTTTCTCAACAAGCAATGTGATGAATGTTTTAGCTTGAGCAAATAAAACACCCTACGTACAAGAAGTAGTTCACTGACCGTCCTATGTCCTAGTAACGGTGCGTGTAAGTAGAAATAAGTGGCTGTTTGTTGTAAATCGTCTCATCCCTGGTCTTCTCCTGTGTCCACTTACTTGTAAACACAAAAGACGATTCCTCGAGACTTGTATATGCAAACATTTACTTAGGACTGAAAAGTTCCTTGTCCTTTAGCGTCAACATAAAAAAGCATGCCCCTTACTATTTCTTTCTTTTTACTCTGATTTCCTTGTTAGTTATTGCATTATTTGTTTCCTTTGGTTTTGCGTCATAATGGGAGTTCGTATTACTGTTACTACATTGAATCCCCTGTCACATTATTATCTTTCTCATGTTGTTTTCTACCCACATTACATTAAGCATTACATTTTCATATTATTGCATTACAGCATTGTCTATATTGTACTACGCCCAAGAGCATTGCTCAATAGGCTGAAGAAATTCTGAGCAACAAATGAAATGATGCTCAATAACATTGGTGTTTATTCGCGTTGCTGAAATGAGAAGAAATCCTTTGAGATTTTTTGTTTTCTACATGTTATGTCCCGCTGAGCGTCTTGGCATAAGTAGGCCTCCGTCCCCATAGGGTATCTGCCCGACTTTCATATAAATTTTGTAGTTTTAGGTTTTTCCAGGAATATTTCCTGATTTTCAATTCAATTTAGTGCCTCAATAACTTGATGCTTCCTTTTAGCACTCTTGTAGTACTCATACATCTTCTTTGTGTTGCTGACATAATGTAAATAGTTTGGTATGCAATAGGCAGCCTGCACTCAAGCTCAACTACTTATATAAAAGCTCACCTTGTAATATATATCATGGAAAGGATGTCACGTCAGCTTTGTGTACTAAATAGAATCTATATACACTCGATTCAACCCTCACTCATTCAACTTGACTGGAATGCTTAAAGTCAGGTTTTTGCGTGTTTCGGAAGTAGATTCTTACATTTTTGATACTCTGTAGGAATGGTAGTATCTACCGATAGTTTATGTGTATAGAATCAGCAGCACTACTACTACATTCGAAATTGAATTCTTTTGAACACGTACATTTACTTATGATATCAATATGAACTATGAACTGATACGTACGTGTGTTCTCATATAACATTCCAGGAAAGTTTCACAACCCAAAAATCATAATGTTCTCAACATTGTGTGCGCAAAGCTTTTGTTACCCTTTAGGTGTGCATAGGAATTGGGATGGAACATAAAACACTGAATCAACATGACCAAGCGGAAAACGGAGCAAACCCACAGCATATACATACTTAACTAGTAACTACGTAGTAGTAGTCGTTGTAGATGAATGTGTAACCTGATTTCTCTTTGTTTTCAACAAAATTTACTTTTCTGTTCCCATTTCTATGAAAAGGAAACTGGATCGTGATGGCAGACTGAGAATAAAAACATATAGAAGTCAAATAAAAACCCTGGGACTATCCATTACTTTTAAATAGCCCTAATGTTTTTGTTTTCTCTAAGTTGAGATCACATCACTCATTCAATTTGTTCGCAGAACTTGTCAATAGGTACTTGTATCTAGTATCTGTACTTCTGATGTATTTATGTAGAACGTTATTAGCAGATTGTTAGTAGAAGACATACTGATAGCAAAATAGCTGTAACAACAATTTAAAAAAATTCTTTATTCTCTTTACTGCAATTAGGATTTACGTATGTAATTATTTGTAGCATCACATTGGAAGAAGAAGCAGCTCTATTTGTTTTACGTGTACTTTTATAATGGCCTGTATTTTTCCCGTAGGAGACGGAAGACGAACGGCAGGCCAAGTCAGTTTCACTCTAGTTTTCCTTTTCATTGGCAAAACAAGTCAAATCAATTTAAGAGAGGTGAAGGCGTATGCCTCCATATCTCAAAGTATCTGTTGTAACAACCAATGTAATGATGGAGTCTGTCGTTTCTTTGTTTATCTCCTGGCGAAACTTCTTATCACAGTCATAAGAAGAAACGGAACTCAAGACAAACACATGCACATTAAAATAACATACAAGGAACTGTCTTGGCCTCTTCTGTATGTGTTACAGAGAGCATTGTGCGTCAGAGTCATAACTATGTATCCCCATTCAAGTCAAGTCAGTCTCAGTGTAAAAGATACACGCAAACTTATGTGCATGCAATACCTACAAGCAGTATGAGAATGCCAATAATGTTCTCATGCTAAAAGCAACACAGTGAATAACTATTTAACATTGTAACACACTTTGATCATGTTTGATATCTGGTGTGACATGTTAATGCAATTTATGACGATCATTCTCACATCTACTGTGCCCACACACGCTTTTCATTCAACCTACACTCCTTAAAGAAAGAACACTTTAGAACGACAAAGATTTTTGAAAGATATTAATACAACAATGCAATGAAAACGAGTACGTACGTGTGCCTGTGTTTGTTTTAGCTGTTTATGTCATGTGGGGCGACGTGGTGTGAAGTAAGTAAAAGTAGGAAAATAGGAACTATATCACATGAATGGGCTCATATAATTGTATTACTAATTGTCAGGAAGGAAGCTTCATCAAATTGCATTTTTACTAGTTTTTTACCCTTGTTGCATACACGGAATCGCATAAATAATAAAAATACTGATTTTCTTGTTTGATATATGCAAATTTATGTAGGCTGAAGAATAAATTAGCACTAATTGGCCATTTCGAAGTGTTTGTTTTATTGCTACCTATACATTGTCAGACTATTATTGCAATATAGAATGTTATCAACCAGTCGTTCGTGTATTGTGTACTTTAGAACTATTATAGCTAAGTTCTATTGCTTGTTGCAATTATTTCTGTACAAATGTATTATATTTACTCATCTTTAAATAGTTCTAGCGCTTCATATTCATTGATCTAAAAGACGTCATTGCAAGGGTCCACTTTCATGGTTAAAATATAATTAAGAAGTCCCATATCGTATGCTTTAAGTATTTATATCTTCTTAGACAACATGGATGTTGTGTCTCCATAATATAATACTACAAAACAGATACATAATTAATAATAATTATCCACATAATACTTACCTATTATTAACAGAGCTATTTTTATAAAGTTATTGTTAGAATTGATTTATTCATGTTAGTTATGACCTATCGAAATAATTCGCTCGTTTAATATTCTCTTTCATCCCTTAGGGATTGTATATTTTGTCACCGAACCCTTACTCTTTGTTAATTTACTCCTTCGCCCCAAAAATAGCCTCAAATACGGTCTTATTACGCCACAATATTTCTAACATGATCAACATGCATGATTTTCCAACCTTGTTGATTAATACCCCTCTCAATGAGTACTTTGTACTAGGTATGTACAGTAAATCATTACGGTACAGTACATACGCACGCATTGTAATGTTATAAGGTGCCTACTGTGTTTGCTCCTTTCCTTACAGTATACCGATCTCACTATAATTAGTGTGATCATATACTAGCTTCAACATATTAAGCCTTATAGTTAGCCATGAAAAATCTTATTACCGTGTTTGTTTGACTAATTTGATTGGATGTTGTTTTTCACGTGCAGATACCGTGGAGGCTTGGACACGATGCATGGCCAAACGGGGGATGAGTCAGTCTACTATGTATTCCAAAACCGAGAGATTATGTTTCACGTATCACATCTTCTTCCCTTCATGGAGTCTGATCCTCAGCAATTGCAGAGAAAAAGACACATCGGTAAGCACAGTTATAATAATGTTGTATCTACTCAAGCGGTATCTAAACACACACGTGTACTTAACTCTGCAAAATCTGTATGTAGTGCTTTATTAACTAACTATGTGCCTGCAAAGTATACAATTAGGATAAGGAGATGTAATATCGTTATGATAAGCTTTGATTATGAAGATAACAATCTGTTTGATAACAACAATAACAAAGATGATGTTCGGTAATGACTTGCTCATTAATATTAAAATGTAACTTGTTATTGTCTACGTAGGATAAATACACGTGTGTGTGTATGCATATACAAACAAGCTTCGTATCATTTTGAGATTTACAGTAGTATCTGATAGTAAAGTAAGTAAAGTACTTGTTGTGTGCTTATATTATAGGTACTACTGTTGTAGTACACATTGTTTTACACAGTATACACGAGGATAATATTATTTTGCGAAAAACAAAACTATGTTATTTGATATCAAACGAAGTGTTCGTTTCCGTACGATGCTCTCTTGTTTTTTACGTTCACACCTTCATTTTTTCTCAACTGAGTTATTTCATGGAATGGCAAAACAATTTGTGTTGTTTGATCTATGTTTTATTCCTTCCTTTTTTCTTTTTCCTTTGAAAGCGCGTTGTACTTAGTAAACACACACAGAAGACATGTATATAGTATTTATTTGTACTTTTGTACATATCAGATATGCAAAAGTATCCAGTATACATTCATACATTAAACTTTACTGTCGATTTGCTTTCCAATTATTCACGTTCTTCACCTATTAAGGTATATGGTGAAACGTGATGAAATCTCATTCAGTACAAAACATCATCTTGGAAGTTGTGTATTGACAACATCTCACAATCCACAGAGAAAAGTGTTAATTTTCTTTTTCTTTGAATGACGAGGACAAAAACCCTACAGAAAGAATTTGGTAGCAGGAACAAGGAGGCGGGCGGAATGCTATGCCTATGTAGAGAGAACGCGTAAAAAGACTTAAAGTGTCATTAAACTTTCGTTTTCATACACAAGTACCTTCAAAGGTGTACAAAAAACGACAAATCGATAGCTGAACCTTTCCAGTATATTATCATTACCGCTGATGCTTCTAACTCTTAGCTAGCAAAACATCGTAAATTGTCTCTGTGTGTAAGAGGAGGAGCTGCAAAGTAAGTAACTATACTCTCGCAAGAGCAAACAACAAACAACTTCACATTTCACGGCGGAGTTCTTCTCTTATTGACACAAAGTCTTCCGGGAATGCTACTTTTAGTATAAACTCCAAACTTGGAAACGGTAGCGGATATTAGATGCGTAATTGTATTTCCTATGATGGATGCTTTCCTGAAAATTGTTTTCATTGTGTACTTTGTTCAATCCATTAAAAGATGAAATTATGCTTCAGTGTAGTACAACTATACTATAGTGTAGGCACAAAACTAACTTAATTTGTTCAAAACAAAATTCTAGTATAAACTAGAAATAGTTGTTATTTTCCGTTCTTCTAGACCACATACTATTTCCTAGTTATACTCAAAGTGAATTTAGTACGCACATGTTTATGTAGTAGGCATGTAATACTGTACCTAACTTAATTTCGCGAGTCTACCTTAAATGTGCTGCTATTTATATTACATTGTATAGAAAATCAGCTTTTTCCGTGCTTTTATCTGTACCTTTAGACTTACAACATAATAATTGAAAATTGTATACTGAAAACGAATTTTTAATTGTTCAATTAGGGAATGATATTGTGGCTGTGATCTTCCAAGAAGCCAACACTCCGTTTTCACCTGATATGATTGCCTCGCATTTTCTACACGCGTTCATCGTTGTGGAAGTCATCGATCCTCATGGAGCTAATACCAAGTAAGTCGCCATCGCTTTCCTTTTATCTCAAACCTTTCTTTCTCCGCTACAAAATAATAAGCATGATAATAATGATGCTATGTCATCCTAATATAATTACTCATTGTCAACTGTCCGTAAAATCAACACACATGAAAAATTGAAAAGCCATTTTAAGATTGTGTCTCTATATTTCTTTAGTACTATAAGGGTTTATCTAGATGATTTTAACATAGGTGTAGTGCAATAAAGATGATAAAGATAATGAATTCCTTTCATATATAATTTATCGACTGTCAGACAAACATCCGCAGCTCTTTAGTAACATTTTGTCCGCGATTAGTAAAGGAATAAGATTCTATACTAACTTTAGTATTACTACATGTATTAGTGGCCCTGATAAAGAGTGGCAATAAACAATTACTATATACTTCCACACATTACGCAGCAACCTTTGGTTGAGCCAATGCATTGTGAATCTCTCGGTCTATTTCGTTCAGAGATACCTTTACGCCTACCACAAAAGCCATTGCACCACAAAAGGCCAAATAAACGATCATGATAACAATATTGCTAATATTTAGCCGAAATGAGAATGTTTGGTCCATCCTTTCTTATCACTTGTTATAGCGTATGTACTAGGTATTATAATGCCCTTGGCTTAAGAGTTCAGTGCCCTTGTGTTTTCGGGGTTCTCGTCTCGGCCAAATACCCGAGTCACTCTCCTTCTACTTAGTTGGACTGGAAATGCGGTCTCTGTAGATTTCTGTCAACCTGCATTTACTGGAATGTTAGTATTCGTTTTCTTAACTAAAAGTGTCAAGTCGCTGTAGGATGGAAAAGGCACAGTAGACGAGCGTGGAGACAACTAAAGCCACGATGGCAAATGTTTAACTCGTCCATTAAGCTGATGAAACGGGTAAGGATGAAATGAAGAACGTAAAGGTTGACACATACAGACTACAGAACACAAGAACTCCATAGGCGATTACAATGCATATGCAGAATACTAAAACTCTTGGAAGCAATTGTACTTAATGCTTTTATGTATATGAATATTATGAGTTTCCACTGTGTAGTGCAGTAGGTAGGTATACTCTTGAGTAAAACACATGCTAAATGCATTTGCAATGATGCTTGAAGTTCGCCGAGTGAGTAGTATAGATAGGAAAGTAAAAGTTTGACATATTGCGCATATAATATGAGTGAAGGAAGTCTGGGAGATAGTATGTACATTTTGTACATAGTAGAATGGGTGCAGAATGCAGAATTATCAAGGATACAGTTTTTAGGACTATTGGCAGAGTAGTTCAGTGCAGGGAGTGATGAAACGTTGATCAAAGTGAGTCTTTTTTACGGTCTGCATGTTCCATTTAGATTTACTCGGGTGACAGGACATGCTACGGGGATGAAATGATGGCACAACAAGAATAGGAATAGAAAAGCGTTACTTGCAAGTAAATTTTAATATTGCCTCCGTAGTATTTCTATTTTATGGGATTCGTGAGCGAGATGCATCCTCAGGGATTATCTCCCTATGTGTATATTGTATTCATACATATTTGCTGTATTCGGTTTGAAGTACTCTTCTTCACAGTCTCTACTATACCCTGTCTAATGCATATAGCTTCATTACTGGATAATATATACTACAAAAGCACTTCATTGTGCACCACGTTGAAAATCTACGCAGTGAGCAGATTCTCAGTCGCTAAATGAGATTAGGTCATGTCATGAAGGTTTGTGTAGGGCAGGGTAGTACTATTATTATTATAAGCTTCACAAAGTCAAGTCATGAGCAAGGTAAACTTTTATTATTTATTTACATTCTCGTATAGTATGCTGCTACGTACGTTACTTGGCTGTTATTCAGGGATGGGTTGCATCGATGCATGTAGTATAATGTATTGTGTGTTTTGTAGTGCTGGTACTCGTGTGTTTATCCATTAAACGGAAAGCAAGAGGAAGGTAGGACACGTTCATATGATGACACTGTAGAGATTTGCTCTGACTTTCATCCAGACGGAGTTAGGTCAGTACTTCGCTTTGAATTTGCTGACGAAGGCCAAAAGGCTCGTAAACGGAATAAAATGAAATGAAACGCTCAATAAGGTCTGTGTTCACTGTGTTGGTTCGTTTATTAGCTTTGTTACATGGAAGTAACGTGACGGATGTTTTTATTCCTGTTGCTTTCTCTGCCATGATCACGTTGATGATGATGGCCTAAGGAGTGGCACTGCCATCATTGCAGTTCTGTTACACTTCTTTAGTTTTCATTGTGTCCACTAATAGTTCTACCCGATGCGCATTAAGCTCCAGGATTATATCTGACAAAGAGATAAATGATGTTCAGGGCAGGGGTACTATAAAATTAAATAAAATATATGTAGCTAGCTGCATCATTTCTCTTGGTTTAAGGCAGGCCATGAAGATGAGAGCGTCCAAGCGTACCACACACTAATTCCCAGAGTCTGTGGTCCTGGTTTACAGATACTTTCGTCTTGTTGACACAATTTCCTCCGATGAATCCCAGCCAGTGAAGTTGTACGTGAAAGCTTGACTGTTAATGAATCTCGGAGTGTAATAAATGGAAAAGGGTTTAACATGTTGTATTTGTAGTCTGTTAGTCTGGAGTAAAATAGAGTAGAGTACTATGTAGGAATGAAAATGCACGTACAAAAGAAGACTAGAGATTTGTATTGTCTCTCTAGAGTATATTATAATGTCTTGGAGGAGATTATTACAGCCATTATACTATGTCAAAGTCTATGGTGTACTTTACCTTGCATTGAACCACATTTAATTCAGTCCAGAAGACACACAGACATTGTTTTGTGCACTGACTGTGTGCGATTTTATTAAAGAGCAACACAACCCAGAGGACAGGAAGGATGCTGAGGATAAGTAACAATCTGCGGATATAATATTGTCTGTGTCTTGGCTTTAATAGCTGTGATGTGCTGTGGTGTGCAAGTATTGTGTGATTCTTGTGATTTCTCATGCGAATCGGCCATGACATTGAAACTGGGCTTGTATTTAGTGTGTTTACTTAGACTTTTGCATGAAACCTTAAATAAATGAAATTTCTAGGCCAAGTCCATGCCAGTCTGGGCTTGTGAATTCCCTACTTTTGTCTCAAGTATATTTTACTTTAGTTGACGACAACTTCCTTAAGGAATTCTCGTCTACAAAGACAAAACATATTTCGTAGAGAGCTATTTTCTACAAAGTTTCTTTTATGTATGTATTATGTAGCTCTATACTGCTATAATAACACTTTGTTTTAATGGTTGGTAGTTGACAGTGGTTAATTATGATAAGACATTTATGTAATAAGATTACCTATTATAAGTTTCAACAATGCATTTTTAATTGTATTTCTTTCTTTTGTGTTTGTGTAGATACAAGGTGAACGTAACAGCCAGAGACGATGTACCATTTTTTGGACCTCCACTTCCGTCGCCACCAATATTCTCAGACGGACCTGAGTTTAGAGAATTTCTTTTGACAAAGTTGATCAATGCGGAGTCTGCTTGCTACAAAGCTGACAAGTTCTCAAAGCTAGAGGTTAGTCAGACTTTTATATCATAACTTGTACATTACAATTTTTTTGTGTTTCACTAAAAATGAAAAAAGACTATGTGTACGTTACATACCTACAAGAAACAGGAGTCTCATATTATATAAACGTTGATCAAATAATGGTAGGTTCCAGAAATCGATTGATAGAGACTTTATAATATGGTCGTGGGAGACTAAAAACCTGTCTCAAACAACAAAAATTGTCGGATATTACATAAGTTTTCATACATACATCAAAGATATATAGAAGGTAGTTTTCAAATCCACCTTTTCGCAAAACTGGGATGAACAAGGCTTACAAGGTACCTGGAATTACATTCATGCATGTAGGTAGAGGTACCTATAATATACTCAAAGCTCCTTGTTTTGAAAAAACTTCATACGTAGTTACAAATGGAATGGACTAAGTGTTTATCTTTTATTAGCAATTATAATTGAATTTTTCGGAAGCTCTCCTCTGACTTATGTAGGTAGTTGAGCAAGACACGTGTCTAAATGAATAAACAATTTTGTTCTTACCTTAATCATAATTTTGTAGTAAACATAACATTTTTATATATAAGCTGCACGTTTCATAAACTGGGAAGCAAAACAACTTTAAACTACCATTCATTTGTATAGTTCGAGAATTGAGTGCTTCGAGGAACTAACTGTGGCTTACCTATTAAATAAATAAGGTTAGCACTCACCAGGAACTCAAGGATTTACTTTGACGAGTTCTTTGAAGACATTTTTACACGCATTTATATAACCTCTGTGATGTAAATTAATCTAACTGCGACAACCTCTTTTTTGATCCTCACGTTCCAAAATGTGTATGCTGTGTCTTCTTAAGCTACCCACATCACAAAGCTCAAAGTTTTACGAAAAAAGAAGTTGAAAAGCTTCCTAAAAATTACTGAGCCAAAATATTATTATAAATGCTACACATACAGTAAAGCTTTGCATTACTAGATGTTGTATAATATGTGGGCTACACAAGCGAGAGAGACACACATGTATCTCTGAGAACGTCACGTTTTAAATAATTGTAGCATTACTTCATTTCTTTATGTCATACAGATATAATCGTGCATGTCTCAGGTAATGTAAATAAACGAAAAGTGAAACTCTCATACTAGGTATATTGTGTGACCAACTAAAATTTGAATTCTCAATAATAGCAATCTTCCGTGAGTGCTCTTTTAAATAAGCTCTTCGCTCTCCTCACGACCTTTCAATTTAACTGTACCAGATATAACTCACCTTATTTTGCATGTCATATTACAGTTTACGCGTATCCTAATACAAATATCTCAAATTTCTCTTCATTCTCGCATGATCACTTAATTATAATGTTTTTATACACTAAGCATATAATATATGTTTTGTCATTGTCACTTTTACACTTTTTGCTGAATGTGTCTTGTCAGTCAGTATATTTCCAAATTAGCAAATTAACGTTGTAATGCATGTTGAGATGACAGAATCTTCTGTAGGTTTAAGTTTTTTAATGTACCTATACTCAAGTCAATCTTATATTCTATTGCTAGGGGCTGAAACATCTGTCCATCTGAGTCTGTCTTATCATGTAGCGTATCATATTGAGAACTGAAGCTTTGAAACTGAAACTGAAATAGTAAGAACTGCATTAAGTTATATTAGAGAAGTATCTCTAATTTTTATAACTTACACTATAGAGTAGTTAAAGCAATATATATTGTTTATTGCCAGATATAATGTAAAGTAAGTAGTAGGTAGGTAGAAGAGGGAGTAAGGTGTGTAGGTAAGTTTTCAACGTGATGTTGTTAAGATAGGTTTGTCTACGTGACAGAAATGACAAGCGGATTACCTCAGCAGACTCTTGGTAGTGGATCAAGTGAAAACAAGGGAAGTCATAGTCATAGGGAAGATATAAAAGAGATTGTTAAAAGGAATGACATGACAAGTATAGGGTACATCACAAAATACAATGACAGTGACAACACGATGGACATAAATTGTGTACGAATGAGCATATACGCAAAACAGAATATGTCATGCGTGGCAATACAATGCAATGATGCTACTTTTCACAAAAACCAACAAGAAAAGGAAAAGTGATACAAGTGGAACTCACGTTTTAGCTTTAATTCAAGCTCAAGTGTCTCTTATGTTGTCTTCTCAATGGCTTTTATTACCTGCTTGGTAATTTTCTTTGTAAATAAAGTGAATCTTTATTTGCTCACTTATTTAACAACACCATGCAAGCAACCAGTTTTGATTTGCAATTCAATTCAATCAAAACAGTAAAGTAAAACTGTACATTTGTATATAATTGTAGTCAATGCTGTAAATCTTGTCGTGTCATTACCACCTCCGAACATATACCGACAACATTTTTACACTCAGCCACATAACGCATGTACTCAAGATAAAAACAAATTCCCAAAATGGTAGTGTAGGCAAAAAAAGTTAGTTCCGTAGTATTTTGATTGTTGAAGAGAAAAACAGTGTAGTAATAGTACGAGATCTTTATCTTTGTGTTGTTTATTTTTCTGCTTTGCATACATTGAATGTGAAGGCAACTTATTTTATTGCACTTTAAAGCAAACATCAAAGCATGTACCTATATTATTAGGTACAATCATTTCAGTCTCAAATTCCATTTGTCCTTTAAAGAGACAAGAATAGCAGGATCTACTATTAGAGTTATTTCTTAATTTTGACATGTTGTCATATACAAATATTATTTGCTGACAAACATTCCTTATCTTATTTCGAAAATGACGTTTGTAATAAGTACATGCATGCTTTTTCGAAGCTGAGTGCTTGCATCGGTAAAGTTTTTATTGATATTTCATCTTTCAAAGGAGAGTTTGTCAGCGTAGAACGTGACGGTAAAAGCAGTCAAAATGACAATGACAAAAAGGCTTTGAGAAACATCTTTTGACATTACCTGCCTATGCGAGACCGTGCACAATTCTAAAAATGGAAATCCAAACATCATATAAATAAGTGATGTACATACATACCACTTGTACATATTGTATACTAATTTGTATATCTTGCCTGATTGAGCAGTTTGTTTCCTAGCCTTGACTGATGAAAGTTAAAAAGTTCATCACAACTGTAGTTGTAAGATTATATTTATAAACACCCAACATCAAATACGAAAAAGTTAATATTGTGTATGAGAAACTATAATGAGAATATTCCCTACAAAGGTGTTTCGGAGAAAGATATGCTTCATAAACATCGCCATGTTATTAAAAATTTACAAACGCTAGGATTTTATTAGTTATGTATGTATGTTAATGTTGAAATGTGATCTTTGGTTACCTAAGTCTTCATCAGGACACATCCAAATGTATTAGAGTTTCTCGTTAAACTACATTAGAACGACAACTGGGGTTACTGGACTGTGCAATATGTTGGGACATTAATGCAAGTGCATGCTGCATCTTATTCAAGGTTTCATTCTTTGGCATGCGACATTACATGTAGATTTTAAGTAGCTACTTTGCACAGTAATGCCTTGGTCTATTTTAGTAACCTTATTACTCTGTAAGGGACGACGAAGCTAAGGATTCTTCGTAATTTATACTGTAGAACGAGACAACAAGAAATTTGCAATAAAAGTCCTGTCTGTAATGCATATCTGACATTAAATTAATACATAGGTACCTGCGTATGCCTGCATTATATAAATAAGCCACAGTATAAAATGTTGCTACAAAATAACATACACATACATACACAGTGAAAGGGGAAATCCGAAAGAGAAATGAGAATATGGTAATACAGGGCATTTTGCTAGCTAGGTTTTGCTGACATAAAATGATAATGTTGTCTCTCCGCGTCCCACTTTCGCTATCACATCACAAATCCCTTACAATATCATCCCTCGCCAAGTCATAATGTAAAGCGTATTAAAGTGAAGAATCCAGGCCAAATCCAAACCGAAAACAGTGTAAAGTAGGTTTCCCTATTTATGGAAATGGAAAATGAAATTGGGGGAGTCACTCTATTTCCACACTGCTGAATTGACTAACCCAAAAACAGAGGGAGATAGATGATAGCCAGAAAGTAAAGTAAACCACTGAATGAATTTATCCATTAGCTTTTTGTCCTGTCCATGCTCCAGATTCAAGTAGTACTTAGTGGACTTGTACCAGTTGTAGTAGTGGTGCAATGCATTCAATGAGACACTAAAACATTTGTCAACTCTATACATACGTACAGATATCTCTCTAGTGTGGTGGTATACAAAGAAAGAGTCACATAATGAATTTGTATGTAGTCAAGTCGAAAAGTGAATTTTCTTGTCTAAATTTTTTGCTTGTTTTTATTTGATGTGCAGTTGAGGACGCGAGCATCCCTGCTAAGTTCATTGGTGGATGAGGCAAGAAGAAAGTCTTCAGATTTCCTCGGCTCCGCTTTCACGACAACGGAGAACAGCAGTAATGGCAACTCGAATGGAAATTATGCAGGAAGTGGCAGCGCTGGTAGCAGATTTATGGAGACAGTCAGAAAAGCTCTGAGCTCAGCCAAGAACTCCGCCAATAATAACAATAACAACAATGCAGCCAACAATAATAATAAAGGTCAAGATCAAAACGGATCCTCTTCGTCTTCATCGTCGACGACAGCCGCTGCCTCCATGACAAATGGACATCACGGAGGAATTCACGGATCCAATGGACATCCAAATGGAATCAGCAGTGCTCCTGGAAGTCATAATAACTCCATGAAAATTCGTCATAGTCATCACAGCAGTTTGAATGGCTCACCCGTTGTTGATGTCAGTAGCAGCTCTTCCACACTTCAGGTTTGTTTAACTCTCTCTGCCTTTTTGTATTCATTATTGCATTATACATGCAACCGTGTAGTTTTCATTTTTTATAGATTCAGACACATAGGTACATAAATGCTTTTTTGTTGCTGGAATTAATTTAGAATTCTTAAATCACGACTATATACGAGAATATGCCATATATTTAGCTTAATGATATGATGTAGGATTAAAGAAAGATTAAAAGACACGACAAAGTTATGTGTACACTTATTTGTTCAAGATGTCTTTATCCATTGAGTATAATCTCATATTTCATGTAGGACAAACAAAGTTCATGGGAGGTCATGTTCTGCGATGCTAAAAACGAATAAAGGGCTTTGTTGTAAACTTTGCTTGGATGATTTGATTACAAATCAAAATAGGTATCGTCTTAGATGGGTTTGGTTTTTGTGGCTTGGATTACCAATTTCAGTTCAAGTTACATAATTAATTCCTTTTTTGGAAGTCTGACATGAAAACATGAGCTTCCATGCTACGTGCTACAATTAAATTAATGTCAATTCGACATTCCGACATGATGACGTTATTTGAAATGAAATTCTAAACTTGTGTACTTCGATAATTTCTCTTATATTTTGTTTGTGAAAAGTTACTATTAATATTATTAATTATATCTTAGGTTTAATTTGTATAACAAATTAATAGATTTTTTTCAGCCAATGAGTTTAAGTGTTTGTTACTAACATTGAAATCACAACATACCAAACCAAGTTTTCATTTCATGACTATAATGAGATTCTGAGTTGGAATTTTGGGTTTGTTGAACTTTAGGGGAAAAATCAAATTTTGTAAAAAGATTTAAAATAGGGTTTACCCATATAGGTAATGTTCTAGTAGAAATTGTTAAAATAACTCTAGCATAATGATTCTAATGTCCATGAAATGATCGATCTCATGGAATAATCCAGAAAGTACCATTGGCAAACTTTGTTAACAATTTGTATGTTTCTGACAACCCAAACCACAGCCTAGCTACAGAGATTTGCAAATAAAATGTAGACTTGTCATTAAATTCATTTGTTTAATTGCATTTTGAGGTTTCTCATACTCGAACACATGTAACACAAGATGTTTGCTTAGCTTTGCAATTAAATCAAATATTATATTGTACGAGTAATTAGGTACCACTTATTTGAAACGAAATGTATGTTAGCGAGTGAAATTAAATGTTTGTTCAGCAACGTGATATGCGTCTTAGCTAAATAATTGCTCCTGAAACTAATTAATTCAATATCTGAGTAGGATCTGCGATGCATTGCTGGTATCATTTTACATTAATTACAAAGTGAATAATGACTATTAAGGTATTAAATGCATGTCATATTCTCATTTAGCATATTCCTGTCATCTTCAAACAAACACGTTTATAAGTAGGTATTATACAATTAAAAGCATTATGTCAAGATTGTCAAGTAGTTACACAATTTCCTTTATACAACACTCTGTAAAGCATAGTCACGTTTAGAAAAAATGTGTGTGCTATATAGCAGAAAGTAGAATAGGAGCATCAGGATCAGGATCTGACGTTAATGGATAAAAAGTATCGTATTACACGAGGCTGAGAGTGACTCTAGTGTGTTTTAGTAGTGACAAGATATCAGGGGCAGTAACTTAGTAGTTGTTTTTGGTTTAGTTGGTTTAGGTAGGTAAATGGGTAACTCGACCACATAGACGCTGTTTTATGTGGATCGGGTGATCGAACTACAAAGTAATAATCCTTTCAACTAATTGTATTGTGTTTTTAACAGAGTTACCATCATGGAGGGGAAACAACAGTGATAGCATCAGAAAATGGTCTTGTCAAACGACCACCGAGTCCGATTTCCAGTCCTGACACTCCACCTCATTGCTCTGCCAGGTAAAAAGATTGGCTTTGTCTCTTAACATTTACACATCGGTCATTCAATTCCTACTTACTTGGATTGGATGTTCTCCAGGGTGTACACATTACATTGAAATTGAAACTCTACACGACAGTTTATATTAGTACTACTATAGCATTTTAGAACAATCCGATACTTTCATATGATGAGGATGTTTTCTATGAATTTCATGAAACATTGTCATTTAGTACTTTGTATGTATTTGTTGCGGTTACATTTTCAGCTTGACACTGATTTTACATTAGTATATGAAAGATTTATACATACCTACCTTCACTTTATTTATATTACATTTCATTAGTTAGTATACAATACACTGACATGTAACTCGTGTTTCTGAGGTTTAGTATTTGTGTAGCAGTACCTAATGGAATAGAGTTGAATGAGTTGAGTATCCTAAGCGCCTCAGGTTGTCCAGTCGTTCCAAAAATTAGTCTTGGTTGACAATGATTGATTAGAAGAAGAAAATGAATCTTTTTACCCGTGTGAACATTGTGCAAGTACATGGCAAAACTGAGCCACGCCATACTTAATGGCCTTTTCTCTCGTTCAAGGCGTATGCTGTCTCTATTATGACTTGAAAAGTGCAAGAAGTAATGCAATGCATTGATTAGTCCTTACAAATTTATCTTGCAATACAACAACATGACAGACTTTAATGTGTTAGTGGTGTTTACCAAACTCTATAAATATAATCTTGTCCTGTGTATGTGAGTGTAAACCTTGAATATGTGTTCACAACGACACGTGTACGGGCAAGAAGGTATTTATACTTATAATATTCCTCAGAACACAATTTGCTAAGACAGTTGACAAGAAAACGTTGATGGATTTTTCATGCTTCTTTATCGAGCATATCATTCGGCTGACTCATTCAGTTACTATAGAATATCTTACATACCCATTCCAACAGGCAATAATTACCCACACTATATTTCAACCTCATTTCAGCCGTTTGAATTTTAGAAATTTTTATGACCTTCGCATAATCGCATATCACAATTTGTTATGATAACCACTTGCACTTTTATTGCAATTCCCCAACAAGCAGTATAGGATGATGACCTGTATAGCATAATGTTGATACAAAAATATTTGAGAATGACAGATTTTAAAATTGACCTCAAAAAAGCTCAACATACAAATAAATACACAAACATACAAGCACTATTAGTTATGAGTATGATAACTTTGATAACATTATGATATGCAACGCTTTTGACATTTTAACAGTATCCGAATTTCCGAGAGCGATGATTCATCTCTAAACAGTGAAGAATTGGAGGGCTCTGCAGCTTCACATCATCATCACCACTTCCACCACAAACCCGGATGTAACAAACCGTTTAAAAGTTCTAATGAGGATTCCGACACTGGACTTGAATCGATGTCTTCTGCAGGCACACCCAACAAACGTTCCTGCTCCCTTTGTTTAGAGGATGAGACAAACGCTCGTGCTAACGACAATCTCAGATTAGAGATCAACAAATTAAAATGCGACAAGCTGGACTTGCTCCGTCAGAATGTTGTAAGTACACGAAACACTCTCATACAATAATCTGTTGCATTCTCTAATTCTCATGTACTGTTGTAAAAAGGCGTAGATTGTATAATAATTACATGCGTTGTTTGTTATCAAGTGCTAATGTGTTGGTTGAATCATTTGTGAATGTAGGCATGTCAGAGAGACATTAAAAGGCTAAAGGAGAAAGAATTGCAGCTGCAGGCTGATTTGTCCACATCCTCCAAAGAGATTTGTCGACTGAGAGGTCTTTTGAAGGAGTACGGTTCTGAAGGGTCAATCGTCTAATGTAAAAATGAAGAAGCTTTACAAATGGCCGTAATCGTGATAAGTGCAAATTATAAGGTACACCAAGGAGACAAGGAGAGGAGAGTTGAAGAGAAATATTCCAATTGTAATCTAAAACTACTACATACCTACACAGAACAGTTTGAATGTGTACGTATGTGAAAGAAAACCAGTTGAAGCTGAAACATAAATTGAAATCCAATCATGATCCAAATCCAACCCAAAGCTACCTACCTTTAGAATAATATTATAGTTTATCTTACCTTAATTAAAAAGATAAGTTTACCTTTTACTGTTACAGTTATTACCAACCACCATCACACACATAGTATTGTATAGTATATCATTATTACATAGAATATATCTATATCTACTACATGGAAAATAAAATTGTAAAGCAAAGGTTTAAGATTGTGCAGTATGTGTAGTCCATAGATAATAACAAATAATTATTATGATGTTGAGAATCTAGTAGAGTTATATTGTTCTTAGAAGAACTAATTATTATTATGGTCACCATCACAAAAACATAGAAAGGCATGGCTCGAGTAATAATAGTAAGTGTAAGTGTAGGTATAATAATATCGTTAGTGTTTATTAATGTTGTATCTGTATATGGTAGAATGTACACAGTAAATGCACACTACACTATATAGGTAAATTACTTCAGATATATTATATGTATAAGCTATAGCATTAATAATAATAAGTGTACAAGAATACATAGAGATAACAATTATAAATATGTGAATGTGATTAGAAACATCCAAGGAAAATCACATTGTTGTTACACACATACACATGATTCAATGTCTTGTATGAAAAAGTACCGAGATTCATCACATATTTCATGATTGTTAAACTACTTTCGTCATACATTATTCAATGTTTATCCTCTAGTCAACAAACGCTAAATAACCTTAACAAAACAAATCATTTTATCATGTTATATTATTATGTTTACTAGTATTATTTGTATTTGTCATAAGCGCCCATTGTATGTAAAAAGAATTTATTCTAGCTACTATAAATACTTTCACGGAAGCGATTTTTCTGTTCGAGGATGCTTTTATGTACATCCAAACGCGCTTCTTATTTTGAGTTCAATTCGAGTTGTCAATATAAGTTCATAAGAATAATGATGATACAATCTTACACACAACATACATACAATTCCAAATAATTAATACTGTTTCAACGAAAATGAGTTAACAAAGAGCTGGATCACTTTTTTGCTAGCTTGTTTTATTTCTGCTGTGCTGTGAAGATGATGTTGAATTACCAAAGGTTATATATAACACAACAATACATATTATTTCAATATTTGTACATAATATATTATTGACTATTATTAATAATTAATTACAGTTAAAAACAAATAGAGTGGTTTGGTGTGTCAAATGATTGACTGACTACGCGAACTTGACGAGTTTTCTAAAGGAAACGACTACAATACAAATATTATTGTGTAGAAGAACAAACTAATAGCTACAATTTAGGAAATGAGATCATGTCAAGAGGTAAAGTGATGTTTGTTGACGAGGATAATGGAATTATAATAGCAAATTATATTATACTATATATTATGAGTTTTAGGTTTATACACACAATTCAGTATACAATACAAAATGTTAGTACTTTCCATTACATGCAAAACAAAGTTAAACCTCTGTTTCACTTTCATCGTGTCTCACACCAAAGCAAAAACTGTTTTTGCAACAAAGTGCGCAAATATAAGTTCAAAAGACATTTTCTGCCATTACTTATCTTCCTAGGTACTCTATAGTGACATCTGCTACCACACAGGTTGCTAAAGATATAAAGACACCCTGAAAAAGACGGTTGTTGTCGTTTTGTGAGCCAACTTTCACCTTGGGAAAGTTGACTTTAGAAAATGTCTTTGTGCACTCGTGCACGTGCAGGATCCTCTCTCTGAGAAGGACTTCCGCTTCCTTGAACTTGAATTGGTGAGAATAGGCATGGTGAAAAATGAGATAGATATTTAATGTACAAAAGTGTATTTGGAAAATGTCTACTAGATTCAGTCCAGAGTCCACTCTTACTTTTATTTGTTTTTCTTTGAGGCTTTTAGTAGTTTTGTTCGCTATTACGTAACAATAATATTATTGCTAGTAGTACTAATGCACTAATTTTAAAGTGTGCCTATTTTAGTAAAGAAAACAACTCTGCCACTTATTAACGAAGTACCTTTACTGTTATACCTTCCTATAGGTACCTTATTGTTCATTGCTTATAGTGTCTTACTACTGTACTGGATAATTTTTTAAGTAATTCTAACTTAACTACTACGTACATGCATACAACCAGTAATCTTATACACATGTTTAATTGTTCAAATAATTATTACATATAAGTATATAGGTACTTAATTCTGCACTGTATATTGCACACACCACAGCCAACTACAATACACACACATACATAAATATAACGTTATTATTATCATTACCACTATAATAGTAATCATCACAGTAAATAAAAAACAGCCAATCATTTCAGCACCCACATACATACCTACTAAAAAAACCTACCGTTCTACTATACAATACTACTAAATGTTACACTGGGTACATAAAAATATAAACTACCTTTGTAGGTATAGAAAGTTAAATGCATGTTTTGATGTTCATTATATATACATAAAAAATCTTATTGTTGCGGTGTACTGTGTTTGAGTCGTATTTGAGTAAATGAGAGCGGAATGTTATTATTTAGAACTAATCATAAGTATTACTAGTTTAAGCACACACACCTTGTTCACTGTTCGTTGTTCATTCCTATTTGTATACCAATATAAGTAATCCATATGTAAGTACGAGGTAAAATAGCAAGAGCCAAGTAGAAATACAATACAAGTAAAATGTCTAATGCTACTAACATAATTACCAATAATCTTAACGCATAGTAAATATGAATTCATGTCGTGTGTCAATGTTTACGATGGCTAAACTCAAAACTGAATTAAGGATGAGTATAGTATAAGTATACTACTAGTACTAATTATTTAGCGATGCAGATTAATTACCATTTGACAAGTCTGCTCTTCGGATCCATTTCAGTACCTACCTACGAAGATTACGATTAGTTGGTTGGAACAAGAGGGAAATACTTACTATATATAGGAGCGTGAAGACATTTTAATTGGTATATTGAGATTGAGATTGGTAAATTGATACACTACAATAATTATACTGTTACTATATAAAACCCAGAATTTCTATCTGTATGTACTCTGTGTATATTCGTATTTCCATTTCTTACACACTACACCTTAATTTCGTAAAGACTACTAGCTCTTTCTACTTGAATGTGAAACAGATTTTCTATAATTGGGAAACTTTAACATTTGTACTTAACTTTAGCAAACGGAATTGTCAACGATAGTTCTATACTGTGTAGGAGAGTGTGGTGTTTGATCGAACAAGTTATTTCGTAAGTTTACAAAGGACGGTATATAATGAAGGCTCAGATTATTACTACTACAAAAATTCTTTAATACTGTTAGTTGTTTATTGGACGAGGAATTGTTTGTTACCAATAATGGCTCTGTCCACGGCTAAAGTCAAAGCACTACTTACTTGTAGTAGCAAAAAAGTTCACAAAGTGAAAGTTTTTCTCTTTGTAACAATTATTGTTTCTCGACTATATTTCGTACTGCATTTACTGTTACACAGAGCATGTCATACATAGTAGACGGAAATTGAATTTTTATGTAGCTATATGCATTTCTACAGAAAAGTTGAAAACTTGACAAACAATATTATGTAGTCCAATGTATAGAAAGATGAATTGGTAGAAAATGACTCGTGTTAACTTTACATATAAAATATCCGTATCTCGCTAATCTTATAAAGTACACATCTACTATGACTTCTACTACAATTACAACTACATTTTAGAAATGACGACAATTTTGAGTTGAATTGAACTGATGGTGAAATCGAGCTATATGCCAAGCGTTTAGAGTTAAGTATGCGTCAAGTTTGCTAAAAGTATTTTTCCAATGTGACGATGAGAAGGAGATACCGAAATCTTTGTCTATTGTCTTCTATCAACATTCTTCTAACTATGATCTATCTATTTATTCTATCAACTATAAACCAATACTTATTGAAACCACTGAACTGTACTCTAAATCCGTATTAATTGTGGAAATACTATAATTACATGTAAAACATGATTATGTGTAACTAAATCCGTTAGGTCTGTCTAACTAAAATAATTCTAAAGATACTATTATGAAAAATCATGGTAAAAATGTCGAAAAATCTGAGTGTAGTATCTGTGCGAACTGTTAACTCAACTGTATCTTCAAAAAACTGAAAAAGATTGTATTGATTCTACAGAGTACACTCGTGCTTCTGTAGGAAAATGTTGAAACTGTTGTTTGCAGTTAACCCACAGATATTATAATCAGCTATTCGTATTCTATGTAAACTTAATGGATGTCTATCGCAATATTGTAGGATTTAAATGTGTCGATGTGCTTCGATGTCATTATTGTAGTTTGTAGTTACCTGAGTCAACAATGTCAACTTGACTAAACTATGAAAATGTGTGTCACCATGTCCCAGACACTAAATCCGAAAATTACCAATAGATTACCTATTTGTTGTATGTGTACTAGAAAATCTAAATGTTCAATCTTTACATATTTACTACTGCTGCTATATATACTACTAAATGCAGTGGTAGATTAGAACGTAAATTAATATTGTGAAACTTATGAATACTTACAAACAAAAAATTAACAAAGAAAATTACTATATAAATTATTGTGGAAAAATAAGTGTCTCTCACAATTTGAGAAGGAAGGAACAAAAATTTTAAAGTGTAAAGAATATGAGACCATATTATGAAGGAGAAAATCAAAGTTAAAGCGTGCTATATTACTATGTATTGTATTCTCTATGTAGGGAATTAGAAATAACTAAAATTAGGGAGAAATAATGTTTACAGTAGTAAAAGTGTTTACAAAAAGTAGAAGAAGGTTCATTGAGGAAAGAAGAGTATAATTTCGAAGAGGGAAAATTTTATGATGAATGAGGGAATAAACTAAAAAAGTGACTAATTCTTGTTGTTTGAGATGAACATAATATTAGTATTACCGTACAGAGATAGTTGGTAAGCAGAAATATTATTACGATGTTATGTTTATGAGTGTTGTGTTAAAGTAGGTGAAACAAGGTATATAGTGGAGAAAATGTTCTTGATGTCATCTTTATGTCTAATTTAATCGTGTCCTATATATGTTATCATTTTACCATCCACGAGCTGTTGTACACTGTTCTGTACAGAAAATACATGTTTTCATGTCAAACTGAATCAAAACTTATGACGTTAATAAATGTTTAAAATGTGCAAAAAATATTTACTTTCTCTGAGCAATATTTCTTTTCATACGTATTGACCTCGAAATCATAAATCATGTTCATAACACATAATAATAAATTATATTTAATATCCTACACAAATACATGCAAATAACACAAATTAATATTAATATATTGATTTGACAGTCATCCGCTATCATTTTAAGACTAAAGGCAAAATGAAATTAACATTATTATCTGTATTGGCTGCATAGAAATATCCACAAATGTAATGTGTAACATGTTCCACCTAATATGAGATTTTGCTTCTCGATGGATCGTTTTCTGAATACAGCTTTATCGTACAGTTATGGTAGGTTAGTAAATTATACTATAGTTTAAAAAATTAATAGATGATATCAGGAAATCGTAGTCCAAAAATCTAATAAGTGGTAAATGATTTGTAAACCTACATGAGAATTGGTGATATTAGATATGAATTAATATTATATGTATTATGTTCGTACATAAATTGCCTACAATATTATGCACCATTAAAATACACAGAATTATTTAAATGGTTCAATATATATCAATCCAATAATACCCCCGTTATTTTAAAATTAAGGTAATGTTTTTAAAACTGAATATTTAAACACTTAAAACCAAAAGACCTGCATAATATGATGAAGACTGAAAAGAGTTGAAAACAAAACACAAAGGTGATCAATATTATCTTAACTGAACGGAAACATTTATTTAACTTCAACTATTTCACCAACTAAATTCAATTGATACAGATACGCATTGCTACAAACTATAATACTTGCATAAAATTCATTTACCATATAAATCACATTAATACAATTAAATATTCATACTATATCCAGAGTTGTATTAAGTAAACTGAATTCATGCCATATTGTTCTGTTACTGTATATAATAATCTATTACATTACAATACAATACAGCTATATGTCTAATAAGTAGAGTGAAAATTAAACTATACGAAAGGAAATGAGATTAGGACCTGGTAGTGAAAACTCAGGTAGAAGTAAGTGAGAATTACGCCAAGTTAAACTACTCAGACTCTTCTTCCTCCTCATCGTCGTAGTATTCTTCCTCCTTAACACGCTTACTTTCATACTCAGCTTTTTCCTTTAAAAACAATTAGATTACATGTTAGTTACATCAGATAGCTTTTCTTTATAAAGATGCACCTAAATTAATTTAGAGCTAAAAATCGTATTCTTTGAAACTTACAGCATCGTATCTTATTTTATCTTGCTGTGCCTGAGCTTTGTATTTAGCTTTCTGTTCTTCTGAGGTCTCTTTCCATAACTTTCCAAGCACCTTGGCTACATCACCAATCCCGAAAGTAGGGTTTGTTAATTTAACATCATTCCTTTTTTCACCGCAAAAGAAAAAATAAGCAGACAAATTCCTCTTTGGCGCATTAGGATCGCGCTTCCGCTTTCGTCTCTTTCCAACATCACTGGGATTGGGAGCAAACTGATCAAAGTGCTGGAGCTCACGCTGATACCTTACTTTGTCTGCATCCGCCTTTAATTTATATGGCAGCCTGTCGTTGTCACTCAAATTCTATACATAATTACATTTAATCATAAATTTAATTTATTGAGTCTATGTATTATAATTCCATACAAATACATGTCATATTTACCTTCCAGCGTTCTTTGAACATCTTGCTTGCCTCCGGACTGCTGTTGTACTGTCCTTTCAACGCTTCTTTGCAATCTTTAGCAAAGAACCTAAATGCAGTTGTACGTCCTCTAGGCTTTCCACTCATTTTTGTTGACATCTACTCCAAATAAAAGCACACATTTTTATTTTCACCGATTTTCAAAAATATCCTTATTAAAAGTGGATTACGGGTAGATTATGGGTAGAATTACGACATAATACTATTCTTTAACAAATAAATCATTCGAAGCTAGCAGTCAGTTGATGACACTGACACTTTTTCTAAGCATTTTCAACAGTTTACATATATTATAAAGCCTATTCTGAACGTTCCACTTGGTTTTAGAAATAATGCTGTTTTTCGATTCTTGCTGTACCGCTCATTTAATATTAGAATTTCCACTGGAGGTACGTTCAACGTTCAGAATGGTCACTTAATATAAAAAAAATTGTCCACTACTAACTACCAGACTGGTAAACGCTGAATCAACTAAATCGTACAAATAATCAACTTTTGAAAAAAGGCATACCTTCAACTTTTCTGCTGAGAACTCTGGTTCCTTTGATGGTCGAAACAGGATCGATTGACTTATGATATGACTTCCTGACGCTGACGATGACGCTACGATAAAATAAATTGTTTACTACATTACAAAGAAACGATAAAGGAAAATCTTAGAACAGAAATTGTACATTAAAACAACCCAATATTATCAAATAATAAAAATCATACTAAAAAGACAGAAAAATTGTTACCTTAAAAGTAGAGGATTAATTAATGGCGACTATTGCCTTCTCCAGCCGAACGAATTGTGATGTTGGTGTCAGAGTAAATTCGTCCAGTTGTATTGCATTGAAATAAAATATTACGTACTTTAATTTAAACCAAATTAACTAAATAATTTATTACAAAATAGAAATGGAATCTAAAGAATCAGAAATTATTTTTAGTTTCGTGGTCTTATCGTGAGCACTGCACTGCACTGAATAAAAACGTTTTCACAGTTTTCGTTAAAAGTCTTAAAATCTTACCTACCATGAAATTATGATCTTCAGCTCAGTCAACAGCCACACACAAGACACACAACTAGACACACAAAACTCACACGAAGAAAAGGAAGGCTTTCTGCAAGTCTGTGTCGTGTCAAGAGTCAAGCTGCAAACAGTGTACAGAGTATGGCAGGTCACTGCCATATGGCGTTAACGTTGAAAGTCTATGCCTTTGCAGACTTTGCACTTTGCACTTGCACTGCCTTTAGCCTGTGTGCTGTGGTGCGGAATTTTCGTTCTTGTGTGAGTCGTCGTCGTCGTGTCAGAGATTGAAAGTTGAACCTTTTCTTTGTTATTTGAGTGT
>JAQFYB010000160.1:0-75156 GCA_034694085.1 Pogonognathellus longicornis
AGAAACAGGTTTAAGGTACAGAAACAGGTTTAAGGTACAGAAACAGGTTTAAGGTACAGAAACAGGTTTAAGGTACAGAAACAGGTTTAAGGTACAAATCAGAAACTTGTGTAGTGTACTTACAACGGAACATGTAAATTCAACATTAGATATTTACAAAATGTACAACAATGAGGGAATGATGGTTATTGGTATAGACTCACTCGACCTAACATTTTACATAGGTATTTATATGCTTGTGATGAAAATGGAAGGTTAAATTATTTCTTGGTATTTTATTTTAAATTGTTCTGAATTTTTCATTGATGACTAAAATCTCATATGAAGACTTTAACATTGTTAGCAGATGCGAGATTTGGAGCAAAAATTTATAACGCTAAAATAAACTTTAAATTGAGTTTTATGTATTGGGAAAAGTGCGAATGTCACTTTATACAAATGAATCAACATTATTATACAAAATAAATATTATGTTGTATCTTATATAAAATATAATCTCAAGTTCGTAGGTGCATTCTTACTAAAATTAACGGCTGAGGTTGCAGTAATTTAAAAATTCATGAGGGATACATTATGATTATTACTCTATATGTGACATCTAGAATGAACATAAAGCTTACCAAGCCAAGTACACATCACAATCAGTGTCTCTTTCACAAACTGCTCCAAACGTCTTGATGCATTCGCCATTGGTGTTTTCTGCATAGCCGGACTTGCAAATGCATTCATTAAAGTATCCATTTGTCACACAAATTGAATTAGGTGAGCATTTGCCCAGAAAGTATTTGGGTTTATTTTTGCCCCACTGGCTTTTGATAAGACTGCTGGAATCAGCGTAGCGAGTGGAATTCATATTATGTGAGTTGATTGGATTGTTGCATGGTCCATTAGCTAAGCTGAGACATTGTTTTTTGTCCTGGTCGTAATATTGATGAGCTCCGTATCTACATTGACAAGTTCCGTCGCGGCACACAAATTGGATATCAGAACAAGGTTGTTCTTTACTACAAGCCGCTCCATAGTCGCCCCCACATGTTTTCTCCGTAGTTACACGAAAATTGACATTACACTCGCAAACACGTCCATAGCAATCAGCATTTCTCACACAGTCGTTGTCATTTATATTGTAGCCATTTTCATCCTTGACAAGTCCCATGATCTCATTACATCTTCCTCCGACTGGAATGACACATTTGCGATCCCCGTGAGAATTCCTCTCTGCTATTAGTGGAGCAACACATCGACACTTTCCTTGTACGCAAACCAACGACTCGGATTTCTGGCATTGATCGTCAGCAAAACACTTTTGGAACATAAATTTCTTCTTGACACAAGAGCCATTGGAATTCCTATAAAAGTCGGGATGGCAAACACAATGCTCTCCATCACACTCAGCGTTCTCAATGCAATTCATATTCGGGTAGTAATTCGACGAGCTGGTACTTAACCTAATTCCAAAAAAAGAACTCAAAGATCGCGTTTGCCGACGACTCCGACTTCTACTGCTGTAAGGTTTACGTTTCCCTTCACATTTGGCTCCGGCACGGGCAACACAAAACGATTTCGCAGAAGGTCCGTCGAAGTCGTCGATAACTGAAACTTGATCTAAAGTACAACCACAATTCCCGTCCACACAACTTAACCACAGTTCCGGGTCACATTGTTCAGTCCTATTATTACACGACTCACCATACCCCTTTCCTTTTATCCCGGCTGCACCTGCACTGTAATCATCTTCAGCTTCTCCTCCGTCTTCTATGAATTCCATTTCCTCCTCGTTTGTTTCCTCACTTCTATCACCTAGACTCAATTCACAACCCGCTAGAATTACTAAAACGAAAAATAAATACGAATACCCGTATTTCATTTTGGCTACTTTGCTTTACTAATTTAATTGTAAGAAACAAAGTAAATTGCATTAACACTACTCCTTGCTGCTTCCCAGGCTGTGTTGTTCCGTCGACTAATGGGATACCAATTTATATATTTCTTTTAACATTGTATCTACCTTTTACACATGGAAGATGAGAATAACCACATGAAATCATTATTATAGCATTATATAACATAGGGGTGTAAAGAAAATTCCTAAAAGTAAATGCATTGATGTTTTTCGCAGTAATACAGATAGTGGCGGAAATCCCATTCCTGATTAAATGAACACGAATACGTGTGCAATGCATACAGATATTCGTGTTATGAAACGTATTTATAATCCTTGCAGTTGCAGTTGAATAGATAATGGTGAATTGAACGATTTTTTTATTTGTAAGATTCTATGCAATGAAAATGCGGTAGAGTATACAAAGAAAGTACCGTTGGTAGACATTTGTTTTTTATTGTGAAAGGAAATACCAGTAAGTATTTATTTGGTTTTTGAAAGAAGGTTGTGAATACATATCGTATACGAATATTATTAACATGTATTTTCAAAGAAGCTTGCTACTAGTATTGTCGGTACTATACATACAGTAAGCTGTATTGGCATTATTCATAATAAAGTATGAGACAGCAGATGTCAAATTAGCTATTGAAAGGTCATTCATCTTCTTCTTATAATAAACCTTTTCTTCATAAATCTTTTTCTGTAACCTACTTACGTTAACTTTGCAGACATGGACATATCAGACAGATCTCTGTAATCTGTACACGTACACGCTATAAATTCTGGCACAATACTTAAGATAACTACAAACTACAAATGTACAAACGATTGCTTAGAACTTACTGTGTATTATACTTACATTAGCAATAACATCAAATAATTCCTTACTTAAAAATATTATACAACAAGACAACGAATGTTTGGATAAAAGTACTACTAGGTACTTCGTCCTTACCTATATAACATACACATAGATATTTTGATGTAGTAGAAATAGCGTGAAAATATATAGTGAATAATATACGTATGTTTGTATGTATGTATGTATATCGCTGTATGTACAGCTGGAGATGGCATATTTTCTACTAAACAAAGATCATACAGACAAATACTAATAACAGCATGTCTTGAGTGTATAGTATGAATGTGTATGAGGGAGCAGGGAGTAGTACGTTAGCTGTAAACAAGCCAACAAATCATTTGTGCTGTCCTTATCAGTCCATATTACACGTTCTGTTGGCCAAAGGGACGTAGAAACTATTACACAAACATTTACCGTAAATCTGAGGATAATAAGGATTGTTTGGGACGCAGCTAGCTCCTTCGACACACAGAGTGCTGACATCATCACCATAACTATCAACTTCATCATCATCATCATCGCCACCATCATGAGCATTAGACGCAGAATGAAAATAACTTTGATCGTTATTTCGAAAAGTATAGAGACTATTAGGATGCGGAGTTTTGTATGGGAGACGGCGACGAGTGTTGGGATGGGGTGTGGGGAGAGTGGTTCTGGTTCCAGAAGAGAATCTAACTGAAGTTCTTCTCATCCTCTTTGTCATCATCGCGTAGCATTTGGATCCAACTAAGCCCACACAAAGTTTTAATCTCTTATCGTAACTTTTCAGTCTGTCTGGGCAAGCACAACGTGAGTCCACACACTGGAGCCCAGCAAATGCGTCGCATTCTCTCTTTTCTTCACACGGCATCCCATAGCTTTTGCTACATTTCCCAAGAGCATCTTCAATATAGCCTGAGTCACAAGTACACTCGTAGTAATATTCATTACTCGTGCAATTCGCATTTTTTGTGCATGAAATGGCTTTATAAGAGGATTCCGTGTGAGCTGTGCAATGTCCTCCGACTAGACTCACACATTTCTTTTCTTCTTCACTGTAGTATTGATGATATAAATATTTGCAGACGCACACTCCATTTAGACACTGTAGACTGTCAGCACATGGATGATAAGAGGAACAAACTTCGTTATAGCCCCGAGCACATTTATTTCCTTGCGATGTTATTGTGTAGCCTTTGTCACATGTACATGTTTTTGTAGTGAAGTTACAACGAGCGTTTTGTGGACAGTCGGAGTTGTTGTCATCAGCGGAAGATGTTCGGCTACAATTTCCTGTTGAAACTGACACGACGCATTTGTCAATGAGACTGTCGTAGACTCTGTGAGGTTGACAAGTACAGATACCATGATTGCAGTGAAGAATCGAAACACTTTTGCACTCAACGTCATTTTCACACACTTGATGAATTTCTTTTTGCTTTAGACAAGTTCCATTTTCGGTGTTTGTGAAATATTCAGGCTCACAGCGACAAAAACGACCATCGCAAAAAGCATGAGGGGGACATTCAATAACATCATAGATAATATTGTTTTCAACCGTTTGAGAAATTTGATAGAGACGATTCACATCATTAGGTTTAACGAGAATACCTTCGTCATCCAAACAAACTTTTCTTTTACAAGGAGTGTCAATGCGAGCAACGCATAGATTCCGAGTTTCGTCGTAGTAAATTTCACTTTTCGGACGTTGACATTGACAAGTTCCATTGGTACATGTTAGCCAAAAACGATAGTCACATTTTTCATAATTGTTACAAACTTGACCAAATTCTTTCGTGTAGTACTCAACCTCGTTGATGTGAGGAATAGGAAATACCAAGGAATGGGCCAGAGATGAATTTTCTGATTCAATGCTATCGCTATTACTGGATCCTAAGAAGTTGTTAGTATCAGATGAAACACAATATACAACACATAGTAATTTTAGTAATAGTAGGATTAAAATTCCCTTATTAGACTGGATCCCCATTGTTGAATCAAATAATTTATTAATAAGTGAAAATTCTTCGTATGTTGTTAGGTAATGTAACTTCTAAGAACTTGACAATTATTTATAATTGTTGATGTGTGTAGGAAACTCAATTTAAAAGATGTAATCACCAGTCCAAATGACACCACAAACTGCATTGCATGATGATCTTTACATTTCAACCGAATCGTGACCGTGTGTTTGTAATGATGAATGATCTGCATAATATTATCATGAACCAGGATTTACATAACGACACCACGCTCGGCAATACATACATTGTTATTATTGAATGCAAATCCCCTTTGTACTGAACGAATATGAATAGTATTGCATCGAAAATACTAAACATAATATCGCAGTCGAAGCAGCAGCGGTGCGGCAGATGGTCAAACTCTATCAGACAGATTAAAATGCTTTATAGAAGATGAGGCTTAAAAATTCATCGAAAGTACATATGTACGAGGCAGTAAACATTTTATTCCTTGCCAAAGCTAAAGATATTGAAGCACTTATAGCACACTTAACGTGTATGCATCTTTAACTACCACCGGTTAAATATAACTTAACTTTTATCATTTTAACTACTTACTTTTCCATAGCACACTAAGAACTTTTTACTTGTACATTAGTATTATTATATAAGTTCAAAGTACATTAATAGTGTGAAAGTGTTTATAAACAACTTTATGATTACGGAAGAGATATTATACCTAAATATATAGAGTGTATAGTTGTGATATGTTAAAAATTATTATTACCACAAGTTCTGTCAGAATTGGCTTTGTAAGATTAGGTGCATTCACATCTATATATCATAAAAAGTTTAGAAATTCGGGTGAATGCATACTGCATTAGGTACGCAATTGAGAGAAAATCCCTTTGAAATTGGGAACGGATTAGGAGTAAGATATTTCCAGCCAGGAGGCAACGTGTTCCGACACTCTCTTGTCACTGGATCATACCTTTGAAATTCATCTTTACATTGACATTTTCCCATGCAGAACAAATTAGGATAACAATCTGTGTCATTTTTACATTCCATTGCGTATCCTTTGATGCATTGCCCGTCTATTGAGTGTTGAGTCTAAATATCCCTTCTATACACTGACACTCTTTAAAAGTACCTTCAACTGAATCAGCACAAAATGCATTTTCTGTACATTTGTACATGCGAGAATTTTCTTCGCAAGGTCCTTGCACTAAGCTGAGGCATTCTTTACTAGGTTCGTCAAAAAACTGATGAAACGGATATTTGCATTAGCAAACTCCGTTGTGACATGCGAATAAATCTGCACATGAATTTTCTTGCGAACAAGGCTCACCGTAAACAGGTCGACATAATCCATCATCCGAAATTGCAAGATGTACCTTACATTGACATGTTTTCGTAGATGGATGACAACAGGCATTGGTAGTGCAGTTTTGAGATTTTCTATGACTGAGAGAGTCACTCCCGTATTGTGAACTCTCACAACGACCTCCATGAGGAATAGAACATCTCTTTGCTTTTTTATCAAATACCAATCGGGCATCTTTACATTGACACGTGTTATTAATGCAAGTATGCAAGCATGAAATATTATACATTCTTTATCTGAATTACATGATTCCGTCACTGTTTTTTGCATTTCGAACTGGCCGTCTGTTGTTGCAAAAAAAAACCTTCGTGAGTAGGAGTGCGAAAGATCCTCAAATCTATGTCGCAAATTGCATTTAGCACACAATCAATTCTTTTCAACTTTTTATTATTGCTGGGATACGTGTTGAGTGATTGGAGTGCTAGAATTTGAGAACTAGTACTATTACTATTCGTGTAAATGTGTGTTAAATTCGTAGATTTACTTGTGTGATCGTCAATTGTAGAAGGATCATCATCAAAGGATGCTGTACAGAGACAGGGAGTCTGCATGTATTCCATAATCGTGCTATACAACGTTTCGACCGTGGATCGTAAAATAATGTCTGGAAATCTGCAAATGCATTTCCCTTGCAACTGGTTGGTAGAGAACATAGTGTTGGTGGATGAATTGGAGGAGTGTTACTGCAAGTCAACCAATCGAGATAGTTGCACTTGTGAGTTGAATTGCAAAACTCGCCGAATTTTCTTGTATAAAAGTTCTCATTGGCACTGATGTTGATGTTTGCATTTGCATCAAAAGTTTTCTCACGCTCTACATCTGCAACTCGTTGTGGAGAAGTGACACTTGAAGTACTCATAGGTTGGAGGAACGAACCACGGTAAATTAATGTGGCTGAACTCATGTTGACAATAAGTATCACAGTTAACTAAAATACAAAAACAAATGTTTTTGCTTCCTGTCAAATAAAGTGTTCCACGTTGAGTCTAAAGAACTGCATGCACATACTGCCTAACAATAATACACTTGTATAATGTTAGGAGATCATTGTGTCCTCCTTGATCCTTAAAATTGTTGTATAACTATTAAAGCAATTGTTACTTTCATACAAATATTAAGGGTAGGTATTAGGTATGATTAAATAATAACCAATTACATCGCAAAAGTTACTAGTTTTATTCAATCAGCCATAATTTATTTCATACTCTATAATCACATGTCCGATTGGAAACCTCTTTAGCATAACGATCACACAAACATTTCCCAGATTTCTTCCCACTATCCAAATCATCAATATCTGTTAAAACGCAACTGGCAAATTCTACACACACCGGATCCGAAGTAGTGCATCTTGATCCTATAATAAAGTCCGTCACAAATATAGACCGATAAAAAACAACCGCTGTTGGAAATATTTCTTCCTTTAAATAGTATGTTTTAAATTGAAATTTCTCTTACCTACAAGTCCAACACATCTTTTAATGGAGAAATCGTACACTTGAAGCATATCCAGACAGTCACATAGGTTGTTTCTATATACGTAAAATGCATGTTAATGTCATGGCTTTTTTCATGAACCTGAATTCAGAATGGCAAATTGCAGTAAAAAAATACCTGCAAAAAAGTGGTGTGATGGGATCACATTCTTCACTTTCACATGGAAGTCCGTAACCAGGAGCACAAGCTCCAGTTTTTGTCTGGACAAATCCTGGTTTGCATTCGCATTCCGAATAGAATCCTCTGTCAACACAGTGGGCATTTTTGGTGCATTTCTGAATGTCATAAAATCCCGTGAGATTAATATCCGTGAAAGTGTTCTTTGGAAAAGTACAAGGTCCCGAAACAACCGAGAGACATTCTCCACTTTTCACATCGTAGATTTGGTGCAATGGATGTTTGCACTGACATCGACCTTGAATAAACGACTAACTTAAGTATATTGATTGAATAACAATAGTCTGTGAATATTTTATATATACATTTTGTATACTTTACAGACATAATCAATATGATGAAATACGTATAGAGTGCGGTATACCTATACTATACTACAGAGTTGTAGATGAGATAATACTTGTTAGACCAAAAGATTAGGACCACATAAAAGGCGTGAAGCTACAATGTTACTAGGTTATTTCTTTTAAGACTTTGTTTCTTAATGTTTGTCCTGCATATTCATCTCAGTGGGTTAAGTGACAGCACATGAAGGTTATTGTGAATTTTACGAGTATTATAACCGGGTGATGAAAATGGTATTGTAAAAAAAGCAGCTTTAAAAAAATTGCAGTACAAAACAAATCCATATCAATACAGGCACGTACCCAGGGGGAGGTTCATTGGGTGCTCGTCCACCCCCAAGAATGCTTTTGCTATCTCAAAAAGTAACTTATTTTACCATAAAAGTTCAACAATTTGAAAAAAAAATCTAGCGCGCAAATTTGAGGCGATTTAAGTTGATTTGGACCTAGTTCAAAGTGCTGTATGCACTCAATTTTACCTCATATTCCAATTTTGCTGTATCATTTAATTAATTTGTGCAAAACACTTTGCTGAGCACCCACAGCTTACGATCCTGGGTACGTACAAGGTTTCAGGAAGTTGAGATATGTGCATTAGCCCTACTCAACCTCCCACACTCGCCTATGCATTAAATCGACATGCTGCTGGTATTTCTCCTAATACTCATTTTTCATGATATAGTGGCGTTACTATGTACTAGCGAAACGGCCGAATTCCCATTGTAAAGTTGTTTATATCCTCTACAAATTATAGACGCCCAAACATTCACCCATCACACCAACATGTACATATTATAGAGTTTCTCGTTAAACTAGCCCAAACCCTTCTTTTATACTAGCGATATGTTATAGACAAAATGGATTTCCGATTACCCAGGCAACCAGTTTCATCACATCGATATCCCCAAGTAAAATACATGCAAATAAAGACAAGTAGTGGCGCATTTAAGGGGGGAGTACACGGGGTTGATGCCCCCCACAATACTTGTACTTTCCAATAGATAAAATCAGGTTTCTCCCAAAACCAAAAAAAGAAGTTATTATTTAAAATCCATACTCTTTTCTACAGCTAGTGGCATGCCATGGGGTAATGCTGTCTGGGCTGTATTTAGGTGGGGGAAAGGGGGCAATTGCCCACCCCTAAATCGGGAACAAATACTTAGGTTATTTTACTAGCAGTTTTTCACGCTAAGCGCAAATTTTATGCATTTTAGGTTGATCTCGACCGAAAAAGGCTCACATTTTTCGCACTACGCGCGATAATTGACACTTTTGCGCACTACAATGGTATAATGGTATATTGGTATGGGGGGAGGTGTTTAGGTCTCTGTGTGTATGTGTGTTCGTTGTCTTTGTGTATACGAGATGTGTTCCTGAAAGTCTCCGATACTTTTTTATATCCGTTTATATGGTTTATTTTTTTCGGGACTACATCGCTAACTTCTGGTAGAGCTAGTAGACCCAGAGGATTGAGGTGGGTGCCGATCAAAAGGCCATCTCCTGGAGAATTCGACGGGGTCCTTTATGTTGGGCGTTAGTTGAACCGTTTTGCGACAATAATGTTTTGAATACAAAGGGTTGTACAATGAACGCATTAAATTAGAAAAATCGTGGAAGCCAAACGACTTAAAGAAAGCCCAACATGAGGGACCCCGTCGAATTCTCCAGGAAATGGTCTTTCCTTTCGTCTTACCTCAATCCTCTGGGTCCGCTCTACCGAGTTAGCGATGTATTTCGTGTCCAACCAAGGTGATGACCCAGCTAGACCCTTAATTCCACAAAATAGTGAACTAAATATTGAGAATAAGAATCCTGATTGGTTATACAAGGACTCTTAACACTTAAAGTAAATTAATTAATTAATGAGTATTTGGAGGGAATGAGACTTACCTTCTATGCATATAAAGTAGATATCTGCACAGAGATTAGAGCCACCACAAGGCTGTCCGTGTCCCAATTCGCATTTACCTTGAGTGGATTTGGCATAACCATTTAGACATTGACATTTTCCTTTTCCCTTCACACACTCAGCATTGGCTGTGCACTCATTGACATAAACGGAATTATTTTCGTCGCAGTCCGAGTCGACTAGTCCAAGACAGCCACGCTCGGGTTCGAAAATTTGACCCCTCTGACCACAATTACACACACCATCCACGCAGAGGAGACCTCTGGAGCCGTACATTTGATCCGTGCACTCTTGGTCGCTGTTACACGTCTCTTTGAACTGTTTCTTTCGAGAACACGTTCCATTGGGTGAACTATAGTAACCTTCAGTACAGACACAAAATCCTTCTTCACAAACAGCACCTTGAACACAATTATTGTCCATTTGTTTCCACATTTCCCCTCTGATATCGCATGCCTTTCCTGCCTGGACTAAACAGCGATTCTCACTTCCTTGGTAAATCATATCTTCGGGATTTATACAAGAACAAATTCTTGATTCAATTTGACATATTACCAATTCTCCTGTACAGTACTCTGTTTCGTCGCAACTTTCTCCGTATTTTTTACCATCCATGTCGTCGTCCTCCTCGGCCTCGGCATAAACATTTGTTGTCAATGTGAGGGTCAGAAGAAGACACAAAATTAATTTTTTTCGTTCTTGCAACATCTGCTTCAAACACAAACCCATAATATAATCCTTACAATTAACTTCTAATAATTATAATACTACTATGCAACAATGCACACAAGAAACAAAAAATTATTTGTAGCTTTAACACATGCAACTGTTCAAAAATGTTATAACCATGTCGCTTACTGCTTTTTGAGGGGGAAGCATATTTTCATAAAGTAAATTGTATTATAAGTGCTAACAAGGTCAATGCTATATTATGTACATAGGGCACAAGTACAATCGAGATATAACTAAACAAAGCTTTTCCAAATATTATGCTGTATGTACAAGTTAGGTGCAATGTAATAACAGAGTTATTTCTATCAGCAATTCAAAAGGTGTAACGAGTGCAACGTTAGAATAATCAAATTTAATGCTTCGAGAGTGAACACAAAAAAGCAAATGATGATGATAAGTCCATGGTTATACTTTTGGTAGGTTGAAACCTTATAGCATAGCAGTTAAAAGTAATATTACTTTGATTTTTAGTGGAGTCTCGTATCAAGTTGTATAGTATAGTTGTATAAAATAGTTTGCAATATTAGCTGTTATACGGGGTATATGGCAAATAATGATTAATTGCAACATCCTGATTATACTCAGTCAGTTATTATTTCTTTATGATATGAATATAGATAGTAGGCTGTAACTTTTTTTATAATGCTAATGCTACTACTTATTTATAGGTAGGGTCAGCAGATGTAGCATTACTGTGTATATCAAAGCTTTACATTAACAGAAAAACTGCCAAACACATGCCTGAAATGCGTTCTGTTAGCTTTACACTAACAGCAAGTCGAATATTAACCAGAAAAACTGTCAAACATGCATGAAGTGCGTCCTAATGATGTACTTTTGCGAAATCATTATTATTTAGTGCTATGGATTTATAATATAATGAAAACAGGAGAGGATCCAAATGTGATAATTAGATTTTTAGTTTAAGGGTGCACTGCCAAAAGCTACTAGCTTCAAAAGTAAAGAGTCCGAATTTTGAATTTATTTTCCAATCCGGAGAAATTATTTAATCTGTAAAAAAAAGTCACGTAGTGGGCAGTGTCTTCTTAAAACATTATTAGTAAATGCAAATGTAATCGATTTTTATTATTATAGCGTTGCAGTCAATGTGTAACATTATAATGGCGGCTTGGGCTAAACACATTAGGTAAAATTCACATCATGCATCACAGGTAACTCTGTGACGAAGAGATCATTTGTGATTTTGCTAATCAGTACCAATAAAATACTATTAAAGTCTAAAATCACAAGCATAAATTACTATGATTGCTGAAAGAAGATTACGCTTTCAATTTTGTACATTACATGTGCAAAACTGCTTTTACACATTATATGAATGAACCGACAACTCCTATAGAAGAAATTACAAATTAACTGCTAGATTCGTGGAGTTGTGGCTGCACACTGTGCACACACACACGACAAAAATTGCATTTGTATGCAAGGTCTGATAAACGAAGCGTTGAAAAATTACATAGGGGAAAATCGATACTATTAAACAATGCGATATTTCATTTCATGAAAAATTTCCTAAGCAACTGGTTGAAAGGACAAAAATGATGAGCTAAAAAAATATATTTTCAGAATAACCCAAACAATCTGGATGAATATAAAAAGTGACGGTCTGGATCGTTCTTACCCTCACTATAGTTGTCTCTCCTGCAACATCATTCTATTCCTCAAAACTTAGCTTCAAAATGGTGTAGCATCAAAAATTGAAAAGGTATTTTTCAAGGAATCATTTTAAGTAGAATATTTTAGCTTTTAAGAATTGAATGATCATAATTGTATTTTAGTTCTAAACATTACAATTAATGGATATGCCATCTTGCTCGAGAAATTCGTAAGTAAACTGAGTATATAGGTACCCCATAACTATTCAGATTGTACGCTGTTTGGGAGCAGGTATGCATAATTTCAGATGTAATAATTCTATTTAATAACAGCAATTATTTATTCCGTTGTTGAATAAGGATAATATTATACATTGTTTACTCAACGAAGCATTTCGGGAATTACAAAAAATAATGTCATTTCATTTATTTTTCAGAACTTCATGATGAAGTTTCGCATATTGGTGGTAGCCACATCGCTCTTATTTTATCTTGCAGAGGCGTCATCAGGAAATAACAACACACCGCAATTAGAAAATAATGCATCGGCTGATATTAATGGCACATTGACAGTAAATAATGCCACAATGTCAGAAGAAAAAAATGGCACAACATCAGCTGGAGATCTTACAATATGGGAAAAGTTCAAAAACATTGACTTGAAGGAAACCAGTCCTAATGACTGTAATAGTACAGGGACCAAAATAGCGTTAGAATGGTTACAGCAAAAGACTTCTACAACAGATAAGGATGGAGAGCCAATAGAAGAAGTTGCACAAGCAAAGCGTTGGACAGATTTGCCTAAACTGAGAAAATTTTTGGATAGCAAAAATTTCACTGCTAATCCTGGAAGTTTACAATTTTTTAATTGGCAAGACAAAAAACTTAATATTGATTGCGGAAAATCTGGAAAATGGAGTGTTGTAGTTCCTAAAGGTTATGAAAAATACGCTGCGGAAATTGCTAAACATACTGCTCAAAGGACTCTCTCAATAGAAGCTCATGAACCTCAGGTGTACTTTAGAATTTTCAAATGTGAATCTAAGGAATGTAGCCATTTTATTTATGGCTTAAACCGTCCATTGCCCAATATAGACTTTCCTTTGTATTGGATGGAGAAACACAGAAATGCTAAAATCGAGTGTAATGCGCATCCGTGTATTAAGAGAAATAAAAAAGATGATATGTGTAAATTTCTTTTGGATCCACAACCAAACAAAGAAAACGAACCCTATAAATTCAGTTGGACAATACCTGAAAAGGCATCGTATGCCTCCCAAACAACACACAAAGATCGAGTTTTATACAGTTCTGAGGATAAATCTATTCCTTTGGGCATAGAGGTAATTCTTTTGCGGAAATAAATGCTAGATCACATATATTATGCGTTTTAATTAACAGAGCAACTTTAACAATAAGAAACATGTAGTAACCATATCTTTGAAGAACAAAAATTCTGTCCGTTCTTGTTTATTACAGATATCGTCTGACAATGCTTATATGTCAAAGTTAAAAATAGAAACTATCGAGACAAAACATGAAGGTTTCTATGAGTGTGTTATGCAAGATGCCAATGGAGTGGTGTCAACCTTTGAACCTGGTTCATTTCCTACTCACGAAACATATAAGGGAATCGGGAAAGTTCATATCAGAGGGAGTACATCATTGTACGTGGCTCTTGCCTGTTGTGCCTGTCTATTGCTACTGACTCTTCTTATGAATTACCTTCTACCTTCACGTGCGGAATTTGACGATCAACCCGAAAATACGGAAAAAAAGGAAGCTTAAACAAGGGCAGAAGTGGGCAGACAACGATAAGGGATTGAGGAATATCATCAAGTAGAGAGTTCTTATATCAACCGAAAATGTAATTTAATGTTAATTTGTTAATAACAACGATTCTTATTCTCCTATCTTGAAAATGTGTCATTGATTCTAACCTGTAAAGATAGGATAGGAGTGTACTTTTGCTAATAGCATGTTTACAGAAGTAAAATTTCAGTGAGAGGATATTTTTGTAGCCCAGTATTACGTGCTTCACGGTGTTATATAAAATACCTACCACATATAAATAAATAATTGTATGTATCTGGATTATCTACAAATTAAAATCTTATGATGTATTTGATAGAGAAGCATAAAAATGGATTTCCTTATAGTATATAATAATAAAATTAAATGCTCTTTATTGGTTATTGGCAGTATTTTGTATTCTTTTCTAAAGAAATTAGTTGATATTGGGTTGTAGAGAGGGATTTTTTGAGGTTTCAGTGTTAAAAATAATTTTATTGTTCCAAGAGTTTTTAAATAATATTTAATCCAGAACACATGTTCGTTCACTTGTAAGTCTGGAACCTGGTGTACATGAACACTTCCCTGGCAGTTGTAGATTCTTTTGAACACAAACAGCGTTTTCAGTACATGGACTGTTGTCTTTGGGGGATGTTGAGCATTTGGAGCCATAGAGTCCAACGCACATTCTCCTGTCGGCATCGTAAACTTTTAACGAGTCACGGCAATCACACTGACTCACTTTCATTGTCTCGTTAACTTTGCACACTAAATTTGCAAGAGGGTCACATTCACTTGATGTCTCACAAATCGACCCGTATCCACTAAATCTCATGCAACGTCCATTTTGCATTTCCAAATAGTCATCCACACACTGGCACTCTGAAAATAATCCTACAGTAGTGCATTGAGAAAATTCCACACAGCCCGAGTGATATTCGCAAGGACCACCCACCAATGTTTGACAAGTACCCGCATCACTATTGTAAAACTGATAATCCGAAAATTTGCAAATACATTTCAAATCAATACAACTTAACTGAACGTTATTGCAAGGTATTGATAAATTACATGGTTCCCCATACGACAACTTGATTTCACACGTTCGGATTAAAGACTCTGAATAGCCAGGCCGACAATCACAACGTGCGTCATATTCACGGCAAATTCCATTATCCAAACATTCGTCATCGCTGAAACAGTTAGCTCCAATTAGTCCGACACATTTTTTTCGCTTTTTATGATAAAACTCTCCCATTTTACAGATACATTGTCCATTTATTCCTGAACAAACTTCACTTTTGCATTCAATGGCTCGGGCACAAGGTTCTGCATAACTTTTCTTAGGCAAACATGCTGAACCATCCAAAGTTTCGTAGAAACCGTAGCTGTTACAAGAACAAAGTCCACCAGAACTCATACTACAGAATGCACCTTTGATGCACCGAACAATCGGGGGTAAGTCAACAATGTTGTATTCGCTGTATTCCTGTGTGATTTCAAAACATTTTTCCCCAAGTCGAACAACACAAGTGTCTATATCGTAGTCATAAATAAATGTTTCCACCTTGAGACAGTTGCACAAACCGTTTTGACATGTGAGCCATTTGGAAAAGTCGCAATCACTGTCACAAGAACAAGGTTGACCAATTCCCCGGAGTCTTATTTGTAATTCACTATTGCTGGATTTCGCACATGAAAACAGCTTCAGAAACCATGGGATGATTAGCATCAGTAGAACTGCCACCGGTCGGTAAAAAAATTGCTTCATTTCTTATCATAGGATTCTTCCTATGATCCTTGCTTCCTATAAATTCACAAAATATTTACATGCAGAGCAATACAGACTTACATTCTCCTACATTTAATCTTTTCTTATTAAAACACAAAAATAACAAGGATGAATGCCATAAAAGTCTCTTTAATTTGTTGAGTTGTGTGTTAGTGGTGGGTTGGAATGCAATATGGCTCAGCGCTATATGCACTAATATGTTATGCTAATGCATTCAATGAATAAATGTGAAATTAATTGTAATGTTAGTTCGTATCAACTTACCTCTCAGAATTTTAGTAGGTCAAGTAGTTTGTTGAATGAAACAAACTCGTGTTATATTGTAAAAAAGGAACTTATGTTTTGTTTTTGAGACAATTGAGGACTCAGAATATCTATGGGAAAACTGTGATGTTTGCGATACGGACATAATTGTTGTTGGCAAAGTCAAGTGCAAATTCACAATACATTTACTAACGCACCCACTATGGTTCAAAAAGAATCTTCATTTAGTTATTCGGTTATTCAACAGTTATAAACAACAATTTCTGAGTATATCGTTACTCTGTACAAGTTGGGACATTCTAATGAAGCTGGTGGATAAACTCAATTGGGTCTTCCTGTGCATTCAAAAGTTAAATGAGCTTTTAAGGACGTCAATACTTCATCATGCCCATATAACCACCTATAAAAGGCTTTCATTGATATAAGACATGTATTTAACTCTGAAACACATTGCTACTATTCTTATGGCGGCAGTGTGAGTATTTGGGTCAAAATTCAACCTTAACATCAAATTAAATTGATTTAAAATACGCATCAAATTAATACACATTATACATACATAAGTCCTAGTGTAATTTATATACGTTTTCCTTATTATACCTGTTAGATAAGTACTACTACATCCTATCTGGGAATAGGGAGTTTTTTTATCTCTCTAGTTTAGTTAATCTAAAAACATCTAGTGTACGCGTTGGTGTAAAACGCATAATATTAAGTCATATAGTACAAACACTTTATTAGTACTTTAGTACAATTGCAAAGTATAAAAAGAATCTTCATTTGAGTGTTTATATTTTACATGCAGTATTCAGAGACTCGACTGATTTTAAACGGCATTTCGTGTTCTATGTAGAAAACGGACAAATGTACTTCATTTAGAGAATCATGTAACAATAATTTACATGTCGATGTTAAGGAGGGCCTTTAATGTGGCTTTGGAGCATAGATGAAAAAATTACAAAAAAAAATAAATCAAATATCTTTTAGCCGGAAACTTGTTAAGAAAATAAAATGACTGAATTTGTGAAGTAAATGTTGCTCCACAATAATGTACTTTCAAATCAAAAAAAGTTGAAATATAGAAGCCTTTCGATTTTGAAAATTTTAAAATCGAAGGCTTTTATATTTTTATTTAAAATTTGAAAGTACATTATTGTAACATTTATTATTATTTATTTTATTAACAAGTTTCCGGCTAAAAGATATTCGATTTTGTAAAAAACGAAATCATGTATGAAAAAGCAATAGTTCTGTCTACTTAGAATACCCGAAACCTATGTGAAAATGTGAAGGTAGCCTAAATGTCAATAAACTATTTGGGTTACACATAAATACAAATAGTGAGACGCATGTTTCCCATGATAGCAATGATTAAATGTATCGGATGATTCCGATACTTTATGGATTTCAAAGAAAATGAGAAAAAATTAAAATGTTAAAATATATGCTAACGAACTACTCAAGGCCGTACCAAGAATTTGGGGTTGGAGTGGAGGAAATGGGGTCGCGGGACATTTGATTTAGAATATTTTTAGGGTTGCAACATTTAATTTAAAATATTTTTAATGTTGCTACATTTGATTTAGAATATTTTTAGGTTTACAAGATTTGATTTAGAATATTTTTAGGTTTACAAGATTAGATTTAGAATATTTTTAGGTTTACAAGATTAGATTTAGAATATTTTTAGGTTTACAAGATTTGATTTAAAACATTTTTAGGGTTGCTACATTTGAGTTAGAATATTTTTAGTGCTGCAACTTTTATTTTGAACTTTTTTTTTCTCGCTTGAATTATTTTAATTGACTTATTTTACGAAATGGGAATTTGATATTTTCTGGGATGCAACATTTGACATAAAATATCTTCTGGGATGTAATATTGGATATAGATATTTTCTCGGGATGCAACATTTGACATAGAATATTTTCTGGGATACAATATTGGATATAGAATATTTTCTCGGGATGCAATGGCTAATTCCCATTTCGTAAAATATTCAAAGTCAATTATACCATTGCAACCGATAAAAAAAGTTTCAAGTCCAAAATAAATGTTGCAACCCTAAAAATTTTCTAAGTCAAATGTTGCAACTAAAAAAAGTACCATGCACCCCACTTCCTCCACTCCAACCGTAATTCGGTTTTGGAGATGGCAGACCGCATTCTCAAAAAAAAACTTCCCAGCAAAGTGACGAGTATAAACTGCTTTAAAAGATGATTTTTTTTAATGTGCATGGTAACAGATTAACAAACGAAACTAGGTTCAACACTACCCAGCTAAAAGGTATAATATACTTTGTTTTCGGTATAAAGTGCTACACTTTAGTATTTTAAGTATACCTGTCGAAATATTATAATATAAAATATAGCTTTACAATATAAAAGTATTTTTTAGTTAAGTGCGTTGTTCAATTTGATAGCATAGATACTTTTTTCTAGTTTGAAGTGACTGACAGCTAATTTTATTTATAAAGGTCCAATGGATAAGGGTAATGATGGAAAATCCGATTCTGATGAGACTGATGAGAGTCACTCAGAACACGATAAAAGTAGGTCCAAAAAGACGAAGAAAGAAAGTATTTCCAAAACAGGAGTTCCGGAAGCAAACGCTGTAGCTAAAGAAGCAAAAGAAGAAAGTGATGTTGAAAATGCAGTCAATATAGAAGCTGCTGAAACAAATCCAATAATAACCAAAAATACTGAGGAATCTGCAATTAAAGGTTCAGACGATAGTCATCAAAATCAAATGGAAAGTAAACCTAGTGATTCCATAGTCAATAACACCATGAAAAGAAGCGATGATGTTACAAATGAAGTTACCAATGAAAGCCTTAAAGAGAACGACGTTCAAGGAGAAACTCCAGAGAATGATACTAGAAAAGAAAGTAATTTAGCACTTAATGAAGAAGTAATTAGCACACTAGATTCTATTCCATCGAAAAAAAGTACTCCCAAAATTGTTATTGAAGAACAAACATTCATAAAAAATATTCCAGTAAAAAGTGTTTCAGAAAATATTTCTAGAAAAGACAGCATTTCTTCAAATAAAGAAAGGCCGGAAATAGAAAGTGTTGTAGTAAACAAAGAAAGGCTACAAAGTCTTCCAGAAGAAAATAAAGAAAGGATGGAAAGTCTTCCAGGAGAAAATAAAAAAAGGATGGAAACAATGGAAAGTCTTCCAGGAGAAAATAAAGAAAGGATGGAAAGTATTCCAGAAGAAAATAAAGAAAGGATGGAAAGTATTCCAGAAGAAAATAAAGCAAGGGTAGAAAGTCCTTCAGAGGAAAATAAAGAAATGATGGAAGGTCTCCCTCTTCCAGAGGAAAATTCCGAAATAATAGTAAATATTTCAAAAGAAAACAATATGCCGGACGAAAATACGGGAATAGTTAAAAGTGTTGCAGAAGAAAATACAAAAACAATTCAAAATATTCCCGAAGAAGATGCAGTGGGAAACAAGGTGAGGAGAGTAAGCGTTCTTGGAAAAGAATTGAGAAAAGGATCTCTCGCGCAAAAAGAATTACGAAGAGGAAGTGTCCCGGAAAATGAAATAGGAAGTGGAAGTATTTTTTCAGGTTTATCCGCGTCGGGCGCAATTTCACAGTTGGATGGGAAATATTTGGGAGCAGGTGCAATCGCCTACTCTCATCAAAGCTATTTGCCAACTACCGATGAGAATAAAATGGACAACAAAGAAAGAAGAAACACGATTCCACAAAGACATTCAATTTTCAAAAGATCAGTTCCTGAGAAATTAATGAATGTTTCAACGCTGCACCCACATGCTGAATTAGAACAGCGTGACCATGCAGTTTCGAAAGCACCCAAAGAAAAGTCAAAGGCGTCCGTAAAATCTGATAACACAATTGAAAGAATGTTAAACTATCGTCGAAGGCGTCGACATAATATTTTGGAAGATAACCAAGAACTCATTCATTTGACACACGATTTTAATCCTGGAAGCATTTTAATACCAAGTAATGAAGAAATTATGAGATTAAGGCGTTTATCAAAACTCTCCATCTATTCACTGCATGGACAAGACAGTAAATCTGACAGGTCAAGTCGAACTACAAATTCTACTAGAAATACTAGTGAGCATCATGAAATGAATAAGGGTCATGAAAACGATGTAGGTGCAGCTTCAATGACAGATTTAGCAAACTTTCTGCAATCACACATGAATAGAGGCCGATTTGATAAGGAAATGAAAGAAGAGGAAGAAGAGGCAGAGTAATTTTCACAAACATTCAATTTTCCAATTAGATTTTCAAAAGTGGAAAGACTTAATAGCAATTAAACGTTAAAGTTTTTCTCTTATCTTTGTCGAAAACGAGTAGCGCTTTCGCTAAGAGTCCAGCCTGGAGACGTGGGCTGATTTTACTTTTAATAGGCTTGACAATTATCTGGGTTGGTCACGTCATGATTACGATTTACCTGTTCAGTGAGTCAGTTTGTTAAGCATTTATGTTTTACTCTTGCGTTCAAACTTGTGTAGTGTTGTTACAATGGAACCTGTGGACTTATTCGCTCAACTAATGTGTTGCAAATTGCAATTATATAATATTAATTCTTCACTTTTTTAGATGTGCCAGAAAAGTACGAGCACCCGTACGCTTGTATAAGTTCAAATTGCATACGAATGAGTAAGTTATTTAAATAAACTTTCATAGAAATTAATAAGGTAAATATAAATGGAATACCTACAACTACTACCTCTAAGTTACCTGCATGATCTATACAAGGGTAGAAAAAAGACCCTGGAAGACATTAAAAATGGCATCGTTATTATCTCTGGACAAAAATATTAAAAACACATTGTACATACATTGTTACTTTCATACTTAGGCAGGTGGTTGAAGGAAGCAATGAATACCAAAGTTAATCCATGCGATGACTTCTACGAATTCTCTTGCGGAGGTTTCATGAAAAAATTTCCAAGCGAAGAGGTGAATCTGACTTCCAAGGTTTCCGCAAATAAATTGTTGTATACAAGTGGACTTTTATTTGACTATAAATATCATCCGTCTTTGGGTAATTCTTCTCTTTCTTCTGTTTAATATCTCTATTTAAAACTCTTGCCGCTGATACTGTAACAAAACGGTATAGCAAGCATAAATGGCAATTGCTCCCTCCCGAAGTCCCAAAAACGAGGTTGTTTTACCAATAATGTGCAAAAAATCGAGAAATTTTGATGCATTTTAGGCTGACTTTGGCCTGATTCGTTCAATTTTTTCGCGATAAGTTAACACACATCTCATATTGGGATATTGCCCTTTCCGAAATAGAATTTGTGACCTGTGAGTAAAAAACTGATATTGTACTAATGTTCGTTTTATGCTCTAAATACTTTCACAGGGAAATTCTTAAAACGAGTGAAAACTTATCCAACTAATCAGATTCTTCCATTTTATCAAGGTTGTATGGATATGGGTGAGTATTGCAAAATCCTGATCGTTGATCAATTAGATCATTATACTAAATTTTTAACTTGATTTTGAACCAACCTGGTTGATATTAGATATGATTTTATGCAGATAAACGAAACAAGCTGGGGATAAAACCTTTCATTAACTTACTGTCACAGCTTAGACTCCTTCGTCTACCTCTAAGCAATGCAAATCCTGATTCCAGAAACATTGCCAGAATTATGGGGAGGATTTACAAGAAAACAAATCGGTTATTTTTCATCAATTTTGATGATTTGCAATACAATTTCATTCGGGTATGGTATAATTGTAATTGAAATAATATGCTAAAGCTGTAGAATAGCTTAAGAATTTCAAAACCAAAAGTACGAAGAATTTGTGAGTAGAAATTAGATTATTATGCATTTTTACAGTTGAAAATTCCACGACCTCCACAAGAACTGCTAATGACTCCAACTAAAACCTACGAGCAGTCGATTCGAAAAGTATTTACACTTTTACAGAAGGATTTACTCATTGAAGATGAGAAGGAAATAGATACAATTGTTTATCTTGTAATGCGATTTGAAGGACAACTTACAGCAGTTCAATCTAGAAGTGCCACAGCGCTCATTTTTGGATTTCCCCATAGGATGGCAAATGAAATCAAAGTTCCAGAAAATCTACATTCAAACTATAATCGCTTTGTAAGAATATACTTCAGTCATTCAGTCATCCACAATGTCGGGTTAAACTCTAGTATGAGTTAACTGGGTAATTATTATATAATATAGGTCAAGTAATTTAAGTATGTAAATATATATTTTAATTATAGAAGAGACTAAACGTATATGTATTATTTGAGTATGTTCACTTGACAGACTTTTCATGAAACGTAATTATCTTTTTACAAGATTCGGTGTCACAAAACTCTATAATAATATCTACAAAATTTACATACCTAGTTAAATTACTTGACCTATGTTATATAATAATAATTACCCAGTTAACTCATACTAGAGTTTAACCCGACAATCCTTATTTACATAATATCTAATCGTAATTATTGAAATGAGTATTGAACTGTACATAATAGATTTTCGATATTGCTATTTCAGATAGGAAAGTTTCTTTGGGAGGATTTATTGGCAGAACTATACGACTACGTTCCAGGATCTTATGATAATTATACAATATTTTATAATGTCATGATGTCTGCCATGGAAGATAAAGAAGAACGATATTTTACTATCTTTATTCAATATCTGATCAGAAAAACACCATTTTACACTCTCTGTAAGGAAAACAGTTTTATTGGGTTATTCAAATAGAAAAGATAAAAATCAAGATTTAAACAAAAATGTGTTTTTAAATACCACTGTACAGTTAGATTTTTTCAATGGAACTTGTTGAAAATATTTGGATTCGATTTGACAGAGGATATTCAAAACATAATGCTCAACATTTATAGAAATCAAGGGAAATCGTAATAATTTATCATGATGTATTCTTGATACAGTAAAAGAACATTAGACGCATTTGCTGATGAACTACTTATATTTATTTAGAGTCACAGAAAGATGTTTTCGATCCGTTTTTTTCAATCTACACGTACTTGCAGCTGAACGATATACACAAATGATTGACAATCGGACAAAAAGGTTTATGGAAGTAAGTAAAACAAGAAAATAACCCATTACCATATACATTGTACATTGTAGTATTTTTGAAATACATGTAGATGGACGACTTGGTGTCAGAATTTAAAACTACCTTTAAACAAGTACTTATGGGCGGCAGCAATAGCACTGGCAGACGTATACCTGGTACTCTTATGTATTCGCTTTTGAAAACAGCTGAAACCATTCAATTTGTTCGTGAACCTGTAGATGAAGTTAGGCCTTTTCTGAAAGAATTTTATAGAGGGGTATGATTTTTATTTCTAAGTTTAAGGGCATCATTTGTTGCGGAAATTCACTTTTAAAATTATAGTAGTTTTGCTGAATATATTTGCCTATAGTTGAAAGTAAATCGATCGACACATTTCAGAAATGTAATACAGGCCAGAACAATTAAAACTCGAAATGATCTTCTATGGGCTAAACACATTCCTCCGTACAATAAATGGTGAGACGTAAAATTGTTTTTGAACACTTAATTCAGCTTACATATATATGCAAAGGGCTTTAATTACTAATATTTTTATTTAAATTCATTAGGACCTCTGGTACCTATGCATTAGCAGATGTTACAATTACAACTAGCAAACATAATTCTGGATTGACCATGAGAAACCTACGTAAAGATGAATATAGTAATTGTATTATGTAGGTCGAAATATTTTAAAGCAGTGCAACATACTCATTACTCATTTCGTTTCATATTTCTTACAAAGATTTCCCTATTGCTGCATCTATGGAACCTTATACAGGAAACGATTTGCCGTAAGTTTGACTAATTTAACATGATATTAATGAACACAATAATATAATTTTATAAGACTATCATTGAGATACAATACAAATTATTTCATGTTATTCTATATTTAAGAATTTTTAACTATGCTGGGTTTGGGTTTTGGATTATTTCTCACAATTCATTGTATCATGCCATGGAAGACTGTAAGCATTAATACTTATTATTACTATCTTAAATCCTGTAGGGTCATTATTAATACTATAAATGGCCAGATGGTATTATGTATTCTAAGTAATAGGCAATTAATAGACATTTCAACTGGCTAGTTTTGGCTGACGGTTTAAAGCAAAGGAAGGAATTTGAACCACGATTTGTCGTCAGAAGACAAAAATATATTGAAGCTGAAGCGCTAAAGCCTTTAGAGTGTGTATTTGATGCATTCAAAAATATCGAATCGCCTCTTTTCCCTGGTGTAAAAGTATGTGACACACTTAAAAAGTAATGCAGAAAAACAAAATCTTTTTTACACTATAATTAATCTAACCATTCAATGGTGAATTTTATTTAAATTCTGTAGAATAATCCGATGACACCACTATCAAGAATTAAAACTGTAGCAGATGTCTTTGGATTGGAGTTTTTCCTGTTAGTGTTATCTAAATACATATGATTCTAGTTTCCCATGTTAATTAAACTATCTGCAAATGTGTGTACGTACATATTTAAACTTTCATGTTACAGGTTAGCTATGGAGCGTTTAAAAAATAATCCTAAGGTATATCCAAGATATCAGATTCTTCCAGGTCTAGAGAAGTATACACCAGACCAATTACTATTTCTGGCTATTACAAGGGTACGCAAGTTTTATAATTTTACATGCTTAAAGACATATCTGTGATACATGCTTTCATTTGAACAATCGTATCAATAACAAATACATTGCAGCACGCGTGTGTTTCAACCTCTCGCCAAAATAAGTTACACTTCATTCAAAATGGTCCACCACTATTCGAACTAAGAATAAGAGGTTCCTTGAGGAATTCGGAATATTTCGCAAAAACATGGAATTGCCCAAAAATGACCTACATGAATCCTAAGAAGAAATGTAAGTTATTTACGTCAGGAAATTCTGAGTACAACATGTCCGATGTTATTGATCAGCTCTTCCATGAAACGAAAGATTGGATTAATGACCCATACACGAGGGCAGCATTTCCGTTATTAGCACTATCAAAGACATAAGATTATTATTAAAATACATAAAATTCACAGCGTTTCTATTAGGTATTTATTACTATTACTATAATAATAATGCAGTCTGCTTTGCTAAAATAAAATTATAGATTGACAATGACACTAACCAACTAACCACCTTATTAAGTTAACTAACAATAACAATTTCTTTATTGTCAAACTGTCATATACGCTAATTGCATTAATTATGGAAAACTAAACAATTTTAATTATTAGAACTAGAAGTATTACTATTCATTACAATTATTAATTAAACAAAACAAATAGAAACATTAAAAGTAAACTCTAACTTTCATCCGAATTTACATACTTATTCGCTTGGTTGCACCTTAATTTTTTCAAAAGCTAATATCTTTTCATCCCACTCATTGTCCACTTCTTCGCTTGAACGTTCCTCGCCGTTTCCCAACGGTTCAGACGATTTTTCATCCAATATGTTGTTAGAGATTATTTCAACAATATCAGGGTCAAATAACATAGCCATTTTAGTGAGAAGTACAGCCAAATCTCCTAAAGAATTATACATAAGAAAATAGTTTAATCATAAAGCTATATAATACTCTTACATTATATTACACATTGTAGTTTTATAAGGACTGGATTAGGCAGCCTTGCTTACAGAACACAGCCTCGAAAACTGAGATTAAAACCGTAAGAAATGGTATTATTTTATTTTATACTGTTCAGAATTACGTTACTTTGTAAATCCGTAGCCGATTCAACAACATCGTGCAAAGCATTCTCCAGAGATTTTTCTGCTTGAGAAAGCTGCTTCCAAACTTTTACTGATTCCTGTTCCGGTTCACAATTAATGTTAGCGTTATTGATGTTAATTGTACTTCCGTTGTAACTGGGCCGATCGTTTGCACTTGTAGCAGAGTTTGTTGCATTATTCTGCAGCCCAGTCTGTTGCAACATCGTTTGATAGGATCCTTCAGTTCGTGAAGAGCAATCGGAACTTGGCAAAGTTTGTTTTTCCATTTCCGTTCGTTGATTATAAAGCTAAAATATAATAATCAATAAATAATATATAGTTACACAGTAATTAAGTGAATGAAATGAATATTCTAAAAATTTTGAGTCATAAGCATTAAACCAGTCGTACCCTCCAGCGCTATTGTTGATTGTAGTTTAAATAATCTCTTCACCTGCCTGAAATCGAACTTCAATGTGAACACTGATGATTGATAATAATCTTTAATTTATTTATGAACTGCAAAATTAGAAACTTCACAATGTCACACTCAATCTACCAGGCTACCATTTCTAACGAGTTTTCGATGGATTTTCAAACAAAGAAAGTAAACTAGAGCTGTCGATGTGTTATCATATCAAGTACTAAAAAAATGTTATATTTAATTTCAATTCAATCAAATCAAATCGAATCAAAACAAAGAAAAAACGAAGGAGCGATAAAGCCGCAGTGTACAAACGAAACCTGTGCATTCTGCATCCTTCTTTGCTCGTAGACCTCGAATCGAAGCCTCGATCGTGTCCGCTCGCTTCATTCTACCTTTCACTGGTGAAATTCACTTTCATCATATTTCTCCCAAGGGCGTATGTAGGGAATTGGTTTTAGGATTTAAATCCCTCGCGACTAAAAATCACCTTGACTAATGTGGTGGTCTTTCAGATATTTGTTAATTTTTAACATGGAAAACCCATTCCTGAGTCCTGATCACTTCCAAAGTACGATACGATCCTTGATAGAAGATTGGTTTCACCATTTAATAATAAATATTATATTGATTGTTAATTTGCGTATAATATATGTTATTATAGAATTTGCTTTCACCACTTAAATATGGAATTCGCTTTTATCGAGAAATTATAATTGAGGCAATTTGTTGTATATATTAATCGCACATTTGTGTGCAATGTCGTATGAATCTGAATCACAAACAAGTGTTGTAAGATTAATATAAAAAATGTTAAAATGAATTGCAGTCGCAGCTCTTTTTTAGTGATATTTATGAAAATGATATAGACCAGGTGACCATTTATATATAAAATATCAGAAATGAAATGTTGAATGTATGAGATGGTATGTAAAATAATGTCGATTGAAGATTTTTAAAAACAATTTATTTTATATGTTAACTCGTAGATATTTATTCAATTTAGACAATTACATTGGCAGTAGTAGCATAACATAAGTTTACATTACACTACAAAACCTAGACACTAGTGTACAGTGTACGCAAGCAATTAATGGTAACTGATGAGGGTAGCTTCTTCTATGAAAATCTTTTCCTGCCTTTTCCTGCATTCTGTCCTGTATTTTCTGTGAATTCTACAGGTATTTCCTATACAGATATAGTAGGTACATCAGTACACTACTATTTTCAAGCTGCAATTCGTTAACTATTCCCTCACTTTATTTTGCATGGTTAACATAGAGAATGAGGATTATTTACTAATTACATTATGATAAGCGTTTAATGAGTATTTTATTCATTGTGTAATGTATAAGGTATAGTATGGTTATATAGTAATAATGTGTGATTTACAATTATTTACAATATTAATTGTACTGTAACGATACAACAATGTCGTTTACAATACCAGTACTGTCAATATAATAGCAAAGTGTGACAATACTCAATATTATTAAGGTAGAAGTAAGTGCATATAATATAGGGCTAAAGTGATTTACATAAAGTGTCAAATTAACTGAATAAAAATTACATTACGAATCTGGAGATGCAAAAAATGCAACAAAGTTCTCCTGAATGATGACTAGACCAGCTTGTTCATTATTAACCAAAAACTTGTTGCATTATTGCTTGCTAACAGAATAGTAGAAGAGATGAATTTTCAATATTATAATTATTACTAAGAAAACGCTCAAATACGCTTAAATATGTATTCGTTCTAGACTGAATCAGTTTGACAATTCCATTTGCTAATGCATTGTTAACAACATAGTATAATACATGTAAACAAATTGTCATTCGTATTGGATAACGACTTAGTAGAACTAAAAGTAATTTTACTACTACGTACCACATCAAGTAACAGGTAGCAGCAGTTTCTTACATATGTGTTTTAAACATAATACAGGTACACTGTATACATACACTTTTCGTTATTCATAAATTCATCATCTTCATCTTCTACCGTGTACATACATTACATACATTACAATAATACTACCTACAGATAATTACAGTATTTACACCTGATAACGAATTAATTGAACGTATGAATAACTTAATTAGATCTATGTATATGTAATAGGTACCAGGTACCTGTACCAATTGATTTATAGAATCTATAGGTATAGTACACCTAATTTTTCCAATACGTTTGCGACTGCATTTTGACTGGTATAACAGCTTGCAAGTAATTTAATTATATTTATAAGCTATTATTATTAGTATTATCCTAATTATATATTTTTATGCAATCAATAGGGGTACAGGTACAGGTACATTGATTCCTTCATTCATGTTGAGGATACATATAACAATTATATTTATAAAAAGTAAGTAAATTAGTAATGCCAGTGCAAAAGAAAGCAAGTAGGACTGACATCGGGACAGCAATTTAACATGCAATAAAACAACATAGCTTTAAAATATTTCATGTACACATTCCTCTTGAATGGTAAAGTATTCTTGTCTATATTTCATATTTTACACAGCTCCACTTTAGCGTATAGCTCCTTATTTTAGTTTTCATGATTCATTAATGAATTTGTATAAGTAATCCATAATCAGAAATCGCGTCATCAGACAAGCTGCCTTGATTTTTAACTTTTACACTTGTCCATTCCTATTTAATTTTATTAGCTGTAGTATTTCTGTAGTTAGTAAGTATTGCGCACCAGAAGAATAAGAATGTCATGTTATATCCATAGAATACAGATAGAAGTCAAACAAAATCAACTCGTTTAGGCAAACCCTACTTTTAAGTACATTCTCACGTCTCTGTTGTGTACTAGTACTAGCTCAACTCATCGGCCTTACCTTAAATAGAAAAATATAATGTTGTGTGTAGAACCAACATATTGCTTGAATGCCTTGCCTTGCCATTTGCATCCTGTTTCTTTATATTCAATGTTTACATGTCTTATCTTTTTGCGACAGCGAACTGATTGCATTGTTTAGTATTAGTTCATAATGCAAAATGCAATTATGATCTATGTAATCCTGTGTGTATGTGTAATAGAGTGGTAGAACATTCAGAAGTTTTCATTCATTGTAACCTTTAAAGCTTTGAGATTTTTGTCTATAATTGCTCATTCAATTTCAAACTGAATTTCTTTAGAATACTATTAATTTCCCTATGGTCATTCCATAATAGTAATGGTAGATACATGCAAAACTATATTTTAATTAAGCAGTTTGCTTTATTAATGCTGTCCTTGGTATTGGTGTGTGAATCTTCAGTGAAATATTTTTCTGCAGTCTGTAACTGAATGGAGTAGTGAGTGGGTATTGTGATACTTTTGGAAGAAAAATATAAAAATGCATGATGCATTCTATTGAAATTTAGAATGTAGATAAGTACAAAGTATTTCATTAATTATTCATATGTAAATGTGATGTAAATATAATTACTATAATTGAAATCCCATTTTAATAGTAATTAGTATGTCAGGGACAATGAACTGTTTCGAATACCTTCTCATTCTTAGCTTTACTTTTATCAATTTCTTATCATTACGATCATTCTACCCTACCTATAGTACAGTTGAATGTAACAATAATACATATATATGCAAATAGTATGACCAATTGGCTCCGTTTTATTTGACTTTTAGTTGTATTTGTATGTACCTATATATATACAATTGGTATTTATAACTACTAATAAATGCTAAAATCTGGCTAAAATGACATTTCTTTTCTCCTGTATTATTTTTATCGTACTTTCAACTTTCAGTAGCCATTAATTTCTCGGATATTTTCTTATCTACCAGTAATAATATTTTAATGTATTTCAAGCAAGTTCCAGTAAACTGTTTTTCTTCATATTAAAAAAATGCCTTTATGCTGCGGATTCTAATTATAATAAATAAAATTCATTTCGATAGTATGTAGTATAGTATTATTATTTGAAATGCCAGCTTTCAAGTGTTTGAATTGTAATGGAAATATCCTGCTTATTATTAGATTAGGCTTTTAAACCATCATTACTTCCAAAGATTCCTCTAGATAGCTATTTTAATTTCATGCATTCATTCTACATTGTCTACCTTATTGCAAATTTATAAGTAATTAATAATATGCATTATGTAGGAACTTTTGTCAATAAATATCTCTTTAACTCTATAGTATCTCTTTCATTGTGTGTATAGTATTGTAGAGTTATGCATGGCATTATTTTAGCATTTTTAGTGTTCCTACAGACTATAATATATGGGCATTAATATGTAGGTAGGTAGGTTCCTAGGTACATTATAATTCATCCTATGCCAAAAAATTTAATTTGCATTGGTAACTCTGCAGCTTAATATCCAATTACATGATTAATGTCTTAATTAGTTTTATCTATCCTTAAGGCGTCATTTACAACGGTATTTTCAATCTCTTTTGGAGAGGAATTCTCCAAAATATTAATGCAGCAGTGGCAGCAAAGGTGACGTAAATATATTAGAGGTGTTATTAGTAGTAACGCAATTTTTTAGTGTCAGGAAGGACTCATTCTATGTGAACTGTGACCCCTGATGGTTGTGTGAGTAGAGTACGTTGTAGTACAAGTACAACATGCACTTAGGATATGCAAATAAAAATAAGAATGTCTACGATAAATTAAATGCTTTAAAACTGATAAATTTTGTTATATGCATGCAAAATAGTATTAATGCTAAAAAATAATTAATTTTCGTTTGCACAAAATGCAGGCGGTAGGTTCATGGTTTGTGTAATGTAATAATGGCTTTGCATGTATTCTAATATCGTGTCATTAAATATTTAAGTAAAAAAATAAGTAGCAACAATTAATAAACATAATACAATTATCAAATTTCTGCTGCTACATAAAAACAAAACGGTATAAATACAGAAGTGGTTGTGAATTAAATTAATAACAGTAATAATAACTTGTATGGCACATATTATAGTGAAAATGAAACACAAACTGACGGCACAATAATATTCTAAATATATCTATTGTAAATTACATTTAAATTACTACATGTAAATAAAAACTAAAATTTATATTCCAATCCAACTATCAAATCAAGCCTTTAGGGGCGAGACTTTCAGAAAGAAAGCACCTATTTTTTCCCTTAATATTCATTCTACAATTATTTCACATTTTAAGTGAAAGAATTACACAGTCTAATTTCTATACGTAAGTATAACATAAAATATATTAACATTAACGTAGTGAAATATAGCATTTAATAAAAACTGAATGCGTACAAAGAACTAGAAACTACAAAGAAGAAGTATAAGCTCCGATCAGTGACAAAGATTAATCTGTAATCAGTTAACATAAAAAAATTGCTAATCTTAAAACATAAAATATCCGTAATTTTGACAAACACAAATTGAAGAATTGTTTACAAAAGAAAGTTTGCTCAGCAATACAATTGTGGTGAAAGCTTTAATATACATTTAATACATACAAATAAAGTTTAACTTACATTAAAGTAAAGTACAAATAAAGTACAAATAAAGTTTAGCTTACATAATAATATGTATCAGTTCACAGAATATAATTAAATGATTACAATTAATTATTGCTGTATTATAATTTTCTGTTTGTCTGTTCTGTCTATACCTAGTACCTACACATACGGCATATAGCATGATTAGTGTAATCTGTAAATATAAAAGCGTACATGTGTAATTGTACTACTAGAAGTACCTTTATTAAAAGAAATTACTATACTAGACTATTCTCCTAGAGAATTCCATACAATTACAATATTACACTACATATAATAATCCTTACATTACTTACTATTGCATCTTGCATCTTACAAACCATGAATAACAATATAATTCAAATTGCACAGCGGAATGGCAAAAACACACAAGATATTGATCTCATAATAGTAATACATTTAAGTTGGATTAATTATAACATTATTTATACTTAACTGTATGCAATATATAACCTATTTTCATTCAATCTTGTATTAATACTACAATAATGACATTAATTACAATAAGTTTGTATCGTAAAACAAAAAGGAACTTTGAACGGCAAAATAGCTTCTCTATGTTGCTTTGTTGTTGTCAACCTTCATCAACCTTTTCCTCTCTTAACAATTCAATTGACTCTCTCTAACACTAAATAGTACATACCTATATTATAATATAATTAACTTGTATTCAGAGTACACTATTTAACTTACTTTACAATATTCAACTTTCACTTAACAAACTTTCTCATCTTAAATCTATATCCTTAAAATTGATATATGCAATACAATGCAATACACTTTTCAAGTAACTATGTTATAAAGTACATGGTAGTACAAGTACACTTAATAGAGCTAATTGTTAGGTACAGTTGAAAAGCATTATTGCAATAAAAATGGTTGTGTCCTTGCACTCCAGTTTTAATTTTTAACTCTTCCAAGTAATCTTCTATTACAATCAGATTAAAATCTCTGCTACACTATGTAATTAAATGGGTATCTCTTACACTCCTATACTTGTGTGTATAAGTAGATCATATTTTATAGCTATTATTTATTTAATAATCCATATGTATGCCTAATATAGGTAATTGAGACGTAATTAATAATTACTAAATTCAGGTATAGATGTTATTAATAAATTGCATAGTAATTTATTAACAACTGAACTGAACTTTCTTATTAGTATTTTTAAAAAGTACTTGTTTACTCTTTCATGCAGAAACAAGCTCTATAAGTAAAATCCGTTGTGCAAAATGCCTTTTTTGGGTAATTAATTAGATTTGTCTATATTATTTAGTATCAGAGACACAATAGTAAGTAGTAAAGACACGAAGAACTTTTCTGTATAAGAAGAATGCTTTTTAATTGCTTTAAACATCCTCTCATATCAACGGAAGTCGTCATCTCAAGGTATATTGAATACCAAAACAACATTATAATATATTATTTACAATTATATGTGTATAACTAAATAGTACAATAATATGCTTATTACATATCTATATATACTTAGCTTACAAGGATAATATATATAAAAAGACAAGCAACACAAAGTCGACAAACATAAAAATTAGTTTAGGTACAGTACACTTATAAAGTGAAATTAAATTGTGTCGACTTTCACAAGTGACAGCACAAGAGACTCAGCAACAGCAGTATTTTACTATTAACAAAAATCAGAAAGATTTTCTCTCTTTCTTCCTTTTTTTATTAATTTTTGCATTTATCTAAAGATAAACAATGAAACTACTGCTTTTTTGTTGCTTATTAATGGTCTCCTGCTTTGCACACTTTCTCTATACATACACATTCCTTCTACGGTACAATTAAAATACAAGTACACACTTGACAGTACAGCTTGAAATTATCAGTCTTTGGCACCTTCAGTTTTCTTCAGCTTGATACGATGCATACATAGCACAACAATAATAAATGATATTATTGCAATTATATAACACACAGGATTATGCCTTGTGAGCTTTACAACATAATATAAAGTATTTAGTGCACTATGCATGAATGTATATTATGTAACAGTAGTATTATTATGAATTACAACAATAAAGTTAATTACAATAATAATGATAATAATAATATAGTAATACCATACCTGCCTAAATAATAATACATTTATTTGCTAATTAGTGTGTTAACTTTATATGTAATGTAATGTGATATTTTGTAAATGCACAAAGCAATTTTAATTCTGAATGCACACGAAATACATTGGAGGAGACGCAGTAGAGAAAGGTGTGCGAGAATTGGTCTGTGAAGTGAAGCACAGGAAAAGTAATGTATTTTTGTGATGCATGAAAAATAAATACTTAGTAATTAACTAATTAGAATTGGATCGCACCTTGTTATTGCTTTCATCCTTGTGCCTCACAAACTCACAACTAACAACAATCAATGCAAGAAGAATAAGAAAACAATAGAAAATCAGCTACTCTCCATTTCAATTCTGTTCGTTCGTTTTCGGATGTAGTTCCTGTTGTTGTGTAAGCAAATGACGCACAAAAGTCTGCCTGTGTAGTGCTCACTTTCTTAATCTGTGTATGTACATGATGTATTAGCTATTTCCATGCTACAAACTACTAATACAATACCAGAATGAAACTCCTCATCAAATACCATTAGTTTACACTAGCCTAGCTTACTTATGTAAAGTTAGCCTAGCCTTATACTTCTCAAATACCCGTTCTAGTGTATAGCTGCGATGAGATCCGGGCAGAGTTTACTTATTATTCTTTTGGTAATGTAATGTACTTTTCTCTTGCTAAAGTACCCTTTAACTATTATTTTGCCTTACGATTCTAATATGAAAATCCACCCGGGATCTTTTTCGCCACCCTTTATTCGTACTTTTCTACTATCTGTGTACCCTTCTGCACCATCAATCACTTTTCTCTTGTGACTTGACTATTATAAGTAAGGTATGGATGATGTAACTACAAGTAACCTCATTCCACATATTTTTACTACTACAAACATCTACTAGTGTACTAAATCTACTGACGAGTCACGCAAACGCATCCTCCTCTTCGTATATTAAATACATACAATTCAATTTACATCAATAAATGTACCGTGTGTCTAGAATCTACTAAAAGCTAACTGTCCCTCTACACATCCGAGTTCTCCATCCTTTATTTACACTCTACAATAGGTTTATAATATTATGCCTAACAATTAGTATTAGCGCATTACATTATGATGAGTACTTTCTTCTACAGGAAATAGTAATATTGTTTATTATCATTATTATATTATAATAATGCAAATGCAATGAAATGTCTGTACATTTCTCGTGTCATGTGTGTCTACAGAATGTAGAGTAGTAATATTTATATATAATACAGATACATTGCAATGAAATACATTGTAATAGTAATGCAGCGATTTACATTGTCTGTAGGTATATTAGGTGTGTAGGTAGTTATTTTAACAGCAGCCATCATCATCGCCATGAGTCTCTCTACTACTCTTGTATCTCTGTAACTCTATCTCTACTTAATACTACTACCTATAGTACAATAGTATTATTTTATAACAGTTACTACGCAAAATATATATGTATAAACTTAACATTAGTGAATATAGTTCAGATTACAGATTAATAAATTATTAAATTGTAAATATTGTTTGGATTAACATAAGTCATTGTGTATAGTATGTATAGAATATTTATAGTTCGTAACATCAACCATGTGCACCCTTCCTTCTCAATTTATTTTCTATTTCAGTTCAGTCTGCACCATTGTGAAAGTAACCTTCACTAAATAGTAGTAGTATGTTATGTAATAATTATGCTATTAAATATTAGAACTAATTTTCTACTGAAGGATAGACTTCGGTCGGTGTTTTGTGTTCGGTTTCCCCATATACCTAGACGACGACGAGGAAGGTTTTGAAGGGCTGAGCCTTGCCAGAGTATCTGAGGGAGAGCCACACCGAGGGCAACAATCTCCTTCATCTTGTATTCTTACTTCACAATTATCCAGAGATGGACATTTCTTGCGGTTGCATTTCGCGTCTCCATTCTGCACATTGGGAAAATAAACAAAAGAATGCTGTAAATGAAATTCCTTTGCAAATGGAACAAAGATGTGAAAATTCTTTACACATCCAGAGAATGTTATACTTTTAGAGAGAGTTTGAGTGAATGACTGAAAATGAACTTACATTGCATGAGCAGACAATGCAGGGCATAAAGCCGAAAGGCTCTATACGATGATTCCATTCTTCGCCGTTTTTGTGAAGTTCATTTCTGAATTTGCATCCACCTGCGGCAAGAATTTCCGCTTCAGTAGGACCTTTAGGAGTTTCCGAGACTTGATCAGCAATCAACTCAGGATCAATGTGCTTCTTTGGTGGGCAGACTTTGCAGCACGAGAGAGGTCTTGGGAATACTGCCTCGTTAGAATTACAATTCAATGTGGGACATTGTTCTCGGGCACATTCCACCTTTAATGTATCCATCTGGAAAAGAAAAGAGAGAAATGTGTCATAATCAAAACGAAGTGAGTCGGGTGAGATATGCATAGGGCGGGGTATGCTAATCGGAAAGCTAATAAAAGTCAAAAACAATTTGATCGTGTCCTTGGATAACATTGATGAAAGAGTATGAGTGAAAGAAGAGATGAAAACGAGTCTTTCTTCTTACATTGCAAGAGCAGGTGGTGCAAACCATGAATCCATTTGGTGGCATGTAGGGATGCCAAGAAGAGCCAGCCGGGTGAAAACGGTCACCTTCCACATCGCAACCTCGACCTCGATTTCTATCTGGTCTCTCGGTGTCTGCTCATTAGAGAAAAACATACACGAACGACATTAGAGAAATAATCATACACACATAAATATATGCATCACACGCTACTGCACTTACGTTTCCTTCACAAGACCATAATATATTATTAGTACTTTTTTATACTCCCAAACTAACTAATCGCAACTTTGGAGCCAATGCAAAAATAAAAGCAGAAAGCTGTCTGCTTCGCTTCACTTGACTCGTTAAGAGACAACTAGTAAATTGTTTCTTACTCAATCAGTCAGTCAAGTTTAACTTGACTTAAAATTGGAACTTTTTGCAACAACCAATGTGTTTACTATAACCAAATCATATATAGATATGCATATATGCAAAATTGCTTCGTTTAGTAATACACTCCATCCTATACTACTTGCTTACGTAGCACAACATTCTTAGAAACCGCAATTGTATATAGTTACTATTTACTGTTACTAAATAAAATCGACAAAGTTCAGTGTGCAACGCATGAGAAAAATTGCCAAATTCCTGGCATGCAACAGCACCAGCATTGTTCACCAAATAAAATTGTGAATAACATTAACCTACTTTAAATGTCACGGTTTATTTAAAACGAATACCGGAAATTATTAATTCGAAGATGGTCAAAAACACAAAATGTCTATAGATCTTTTCGTGCTAGTATTTTAAAATCAAGTGTATGTAAATGCAGTAGATTTGATATAAAATATTTGGGAGTAGAAAAATAAAAACTAGAGATATGTATTGTAAATGTGTGTAAAACTCACTCAGACATGATCGGCAACATTCACCAGTTAAGAGAACTGGGTTGACACAGTCGGTCGCAGGACACACAACAGCTTCACACTTGGCCTGTCCTTTGAAACAATTGCAAATCTGACAAGTATTGTTTGCAGGAGTCCATTGTGAGTTTTCTTCATGAAGTTTTCCTACATGGGGCAATACAACCGTTAGATCATCTACATATTATCTCCAATCATTATTTATGGACAGCCACTGACGGAATGATACTGATACGAAATTAATAATTATATTATAAAGAAGATGGTTGGTTCAATTGACATCATATTATTGCAGTATAACGTAGGTAACATTCTCTTACCATCATAGAAGCATTTGTTCTGAGGCAAAGGCGTTGAATCTTCATCGCCTGGATCCAAAGTGTAATCCGTGCTAGATGTAGGTATACGAACTGGGTAGGGCAGACAAGAAGTTGGCACTCGAACCTAATTATTTACAAAGCAAACAAATAAATAAATAAAGCTGCCAATGCTGAAATTATGACGCCTTCGTGAAAGCAAACGATTACTGTTAAGCTACAGGGCGAATTCGTATACGTACAGACACATTAAGTGTATAGGTACATATATGTAAAATAAATATTAAGTATGCTAGGAGTGTACTAGGTCGCAAATCATCCAAGTTATATAAGTAACCGTTACAGAAAGATAAAATCAACGCAATGTCTTAGAAGGATGTTTCTTTTTTCCTCCTTGCATATTATGTACAATTAGCAAATCTCTTACATTCTTGATGACTGTTGACGCGAGGACACTGGAATCATTCACACGAACCACGTTGAAAAGTGCGTCACCAGCTTTGATGTGGGCAAACGTCAATCTAAAATAAGAATTGTGAATCCATTGTAAATACTTTAGCTCATCATATATACTTAGCAGCATATCTTTCAAGATATTTGCCTATATTTTATGCTTCAATCAGAGTCTTGGATGTTAGTGGAGATAAACTTACTTTTCCAATTCTGTGAAAACTCCTTCATGCTGACTTGCTTCAAAGTTGTCTAACACATAGGATTGCACAGGGAGTCCTTTGATTTGAAGACCAGGAGTTTCAATAAGTTCTAAACGCATGAGATCACTCTGTGGTCGTTCATTAAGAGTCAATTGATAACTAAGCCCGCAATCGCTGTCAATGCCAATCCAGACTAAGCCTTGAGTTCTTAAATCATTCTGATTCTTGAAACTGGGTTCTAAAATCATGGGTGCATCAGAGAGCTGAGCGTCGCCAAATCGCCTATACACCAATCGACCTCTGAGATTCGTCTTGTCTGTAACAATATTGATGTAAATGTTTTCTTCATAGAGGAGTTGGAAATAACGAGAACTCATTCCAGACACGATTTCCCGAGTCATATTCGTCCCTATGGTAAATGGAAGGTCTTCGAGAGATTTACGACCAGTTTCGATTTTAATTGTCGTTGGGTTGTGCTCTTCAGGAAGTTGAATATTGTAAGACCAAGATCCATCGGGCAGTGGGTAAACCCAAGCCAAACCGGAAGTAACAGCTTGGGCGTCTTCAGGGGCAAGGACGGTATCAAAAATGTCGCAAGTAGCTCTATAATTATAGTCAAAAGCAAATTAAAAATTGTGCAAAATGGTTTCAATTTAGCGTAGGTAGGTGATTGGTTAAGAAGATAAGCAGATGAAGGAAATATTTTGTTTGAAAGTGTGCACTAAGGCAAAATCTCTTACCTTGCTTGAATGAAACCAATGAGTTTGAAGTCAGGGTTCTTGGGAGAGTAAACAACAATGAACAAGGTTCCTCTTGATAAAGACTTCAACTGATCCAGCTCCAAAATCGTTCTTACTTCAATAGAATTCGTGTCGTATTGAATTTTCGGGATTTTAACTGATTCCTCGACTCCGGAACCAGATGAATCGGCAATTCGAACAGAAATAGTAATGTCTCTTTCCTCTTTAAAGTCTCCATTGAAAACCACATTGAGATACATAGAGCCCGTTGATGATGACACATGAATGAGAGCCATGCCTCCAGTTTCCTATAAATTACATATAAACACATTAATACACATCTTTAAAAATACTATTAAGCCATAAACACATCTTTCCCATTTCAATCAACAATCGGCTCTTTTCTAATATCCCCTCTGTACTTCTTTTTTTGTAGTTAGCAGTTTTACTTGGGTTGGCCATAGTCACTCGACTAAAAGACCTGGCATTCTTTGGTTAGATGTGGTATGCCCTGGCCACCTACTCAGAAACTTTTATTCCACAATGAGCTACTCAGCTCAAGAGTTTTTTCAATCAATTCTAATCTCCTACCCACGAGTTCGACACGAGCTTTCCAATTATGTGCATAATACGAATTTACTTTCGATTCCTTATGTGGTCTGCAATGGTGGAGTCTGTGCTAACTCACAAAGGAAGTTATTTAACTATCCCATTTGCCACCAAGTCAACACAATAATATAAGTCTCGAAAGCTCCATTTAAATCTTTGAGATTTAAGAAGGGTGGATTTCCAAGAATGGCGCGGCGAACCCTTAATAGTTACTGGTGAAAAAAATTCTTTTTTGGATGGAAAACTTTCAATGAATGCACTCATTCTTTTTATACAAGTAGAGAACACAAAATAAAACTTAACTTTGTGTTAATAGCTCTATCTCTCTCCTCGATTTCCCATTTATTCCTTTAATTGTCAAGTTACACCAAAATTACTAAAGGAGACTGTGGACAATGGAGAAAGCATTGCAATTTATCTTGAACGCAAATTACTTTCAAAACCATTACAGAAAACTCTATAAATAGCATTCACGAATAAAGCTACGAATTATAGAACAGTAGTATGCATTTAATGAATTTCCTTTGTTTTTCTCACTGCGAGGCGAGCCAGAAAATAAACAGACAGCGATACCAAGATTTTTTATTCATTCACGCGTGTCTCATTTTTTTATTATTGAAAGATGTTGGAATGAAAGTCGTAAGATTAAGGGACCCAGGCAAATCATTGCAGATCGGGGGAACAGCAGTAAAGAGAAGCGACAAATTGAAAAGTATGAAGATAGTATTTGGACACTACGTAAGTATATATAAATAATCTCATTCTCAAGGGAATAAAGAAAACCAATTTCATTTCCGGGTGCGACTTTTTTGTTCACACAGTGGTGAAAATGGTTCATAGCTTGCTTCCGAGAGTATAACTTGGTAATGCTTTCACAGGAAGGCAATTGGGAGTATACCAAATGAAATTCAACTGGTAAATGTTACTATTATGAATATAGTGTGCCAGGGTGGGGAATAAAGAAGGACGGGTTGAGTACAACAGAAAATAAATATAACATCACACTATATGCATAAAACAGTAAAAAGATGAATATAACTACAGTTTAGATGCGGTGAAGTAAATGATTTGAGAGAAAAATATGTATATATATTGGTATAGGAGTGGAAACGACTGGAGGGAGTCACCGCGAATAAGAGTGTTAAAGACACATGAACACATGCAACGGTTCACATTTATATGTGACTGAATGTGAGTGAATGAATAGCAAAGTCCTAATAGAAGAAATGCAGTACTACTAATATCTTATCTATGTATGCAGTTCAGTGTATACATTATCGCCTTCCCTAAATGATGATGATGTGATGCGGGATCTCATAACTACGGCACTATGTGTGTATCCGTAGTTTGAATGTGTATTTCTAAAAAGACGACGTGAAGCAGGAATATGACAAGTCATAACATACGGGAGAGAAACAAATGGCATAAATCACTCACCACTTGATTCGCAGGTTCTAAAAGGGAACTGTAGAGCTCGTTCGTCATGTAGCGTTGCTTTGCCACCCGCCCAGCTAGAAACCTCTCGTTGTCTCCGTTGATTTTTTCCGTGACGAGTGCCGCAAAGAGCTTTTCCTCTTTCAGAAGTTTCCGGTAGACACGAGGCATTTTCTTCCACACACCGCAAATCTTTTTCGTATCCTGCTGGTAGTTGTTTATTGTAACTTCCTGCTCCTCCACAACATTCCCTTCGGAATCCACAAATTGAACGAATTTCGGGCGCAGAATGTCATCATTGTGAACAAACGAGTAGTACAAACTCTTGTGCAAAAACATGAAACGAGCTGAAGCCAAACCCGCTGTTAAAGGTTCTCCCAAACCAGTTGACGATTTTATCAAAGAGGAAGACCTTGGGGTCAACAATGCGGCATATTCTAATGGGTCAACAAACAATATATTAAGCATGATACAAACAAAGGATAAATAATCAGTACACAAACATTGGACTTGAACTATAATACACTTAAACAAACAAAAAATCATTCCTAGTCTGTCAGTCTGTCTCCCAGACTAATTAGATAGGTACTACAGATTTACCTCCTAACAAGTTCGAGCGTTGAATGTCTTAAGCATTCTAAAAAGTCTTTAAGGGTCATTAATTCCGTTATCTAGTATGTAAAATTCGTATCGTCGACTTGAAATAATTTGCAAATATTTAGAATTTGCAAAAATTCTGTAATTTGCAATCAACGTTAGAATCTCAGCCAACTCTTGAGGAGAATGAGAGTTCCAACAAGTCAGCAACAACATCAACACTTGCAGAGAAACATCACAGTTTCTTGTCTCGTATGAGTCGTATGTCAAAAAACTATGTTTGCTTCTCGCAACATCTTCATTAATTCTAAGAATTGCAATTTCCACAGAATTCTGATGATCTATAGACTACTGGTACACACACATTAAAATAATATATTTAAAAAATTAGGTTAAATAAAAATTACCTCGATTGTTATCGGGGCTATCAATTTCATCCACAACAGCTGGATCCGAACCTGAAAAAATCAAAGAAATATTATTATTGTAGTAAAATATTAACCACTCATTAAAATCCAAGGGAATCTTTGAACACCATGCACTGTACACACACTATATGTTTACTCCTTTTAATTTGAAATGAGATTAACCGATAAATCTTCAATTACTAGAGCAATAATAACACAATATGCCTCGCACTAAATCATAATTTCATCGAGGACAAGATAACATCACTAAAATAACATAGTAAAAGCGGTATAACTTTTCTATACACATTTTTTCCGGCAATCATTTCTAAGAATTTCTCATTGCTCTTTGCAGTTGGCATTGTAGATTCGTATTCTCAAAAGAGACCGTAACAAACGCCGTAAGTCCTCAATGGTTAAATCACATACATTTCCAATTATTGGCAATCACAGCAAATATATTATAATAATCAATTTTTAAATCATATGCACTCTCAACCACAGATAATACCATAGCTGTCAAGAAAACTCGGAGAAATCATATTATAAACTAAAGAGGAGTTGATTTGATATTCAAAACAGTCATAGCTACTATACTCTATATACCTTATTAACGTTTTCTACAATTTGTACACCTCTATAAAATGGCTAAATACTAATAAACTGGTAGTAAGTGCCAACATATCAAGGTCTTTCGGTATAAAATACTTGGAATGAGCCAGAATATTAAATATTTAAGCCGAGTACACATATACCTATATACTAGTTGATAGTTATTCATTAAATCATCTTTTAGGTCGTATGCAGCATTATTTACTCTCATACCACATCCAGTGATTTAGATTCACTGCACTAAACAAAAGTAACAAGAAAGGTAGGTAAGTTAGTAGTCTCATCATAATAATATCATGTAGGTATATTGATCTCTCTTTATGATTCGCCATCATACTCCACTACATGCTACATGCATAGTAGTAAAATTTAATATCGTGATTCTCGTCTCAAGTCAACACAAAGCCTAGCTGCTACCAAACTGCTTCTTTTATAAAAGTAGTTGAGTTTAGTGTCTTTTCCTCGTGTAGGTATACGACTAACAACCAGCCAACTAGACCATCACCAGCAAATCAACCATTATTATAATCATCAGATCATAAACTCAATGATTTTCCCACATCAAAGCAAACATCAAAGATGAACTGCCTCGTTCACATGTTTATACTAATAGCTAGTAGTTGTACCAGTGGAACTCACAGACCTCGCGGCGATGCCTCTTCAAATTAATCGCACTACTGTTTATCATTAATAGGAAAGTTGATATATCATCAAATAACACATTATTTAAAAGACATCGTCCATTCCAACATGTTTTCAGTACGAAACACTGTACACAGTGCACACACTCGTTGAAAGTTGAAAAGATCTAAAGATATTTGAAAAATATACGGATTTTTAGAGGAAAAGATTATTTTCTGGCATAGAGATCCATCGCTACGGTTAATTAAGTTGAAGATGCTGATGGTATGTATGTGTGTACAAAGACAGAAGCTATCTCGGGACTCGAGATTGTATGAATGAACTGCGTAATTCCACTTCATTGTGTATGTGGAGGGTAAAATACCTGCTAGAGCTACAACTACAACTTACTACTGTATTCGCACAGACAGACGTGTGGAAAAAGTGTATAGCTAATACCTATACCTAATAAAAATCTCAGCCAAATCAAAGCATTTCAATTCATCGGTATGTGAGTTCAGTCATTATTGGATAGAGTGAAGTTAACATTTCTTTTCCGTCTGATGTGAAGTCGAATCTCGTCTTATCTTGTGATTTTCAATGCCGATGCCATGCCAAGCCAGCAATTCAAGACAGGCTCAAAGTAGACGAACAACTAAATAAGAATTATCTTAACTAAAAGTCACTTTTCTAAAGAGATTGTCGGCATTTTGAATTATAGTTATCTTCTGGGTTGAGAGTCAGCACAGGTAGTAAGAGATATATGTAGCAGTTTTGTTGCTGCGATATTTTCTATTGTGCTTACTTATCTGTGTGTGTTGTGTATCAGTTCAGATGTATGTAATAAGCGAGTAATAAGAGGGATGAGAAATATAAGAGCCACAAAGATAACTATCTCATCCTCTCTTGTACTTCTGTGTGATGTGTGTGCTTACCTATTAACATTTACATTATTCATTCAATTCGCAACCGATAAGAAGTCTCAGTCAACCCTACACATCTCTAAAGCACTGCTAAACCTAACTAGATGATATTCTCTCGTAAAAAGGTAAAGTAAATTACAATCAATGCACACATTATATACCACCACTACTACATACTACATTCTACTACCAGTGTAACAGAAGATTTCTTGCTACTACAACCAATTCTAGTCTTTTCTGTGTTTGACTCTATATATATTTATTTTATAGGTAAACTGATTTGAGCCGCAGCTAATAAAATATCATCTGCACATAAATAAGATTATACCCACGTCTGTGTTTCTTGAAAGGAGCAAAGGAAATGTACATACGACAGATCATAGAACAGACGTATCATATCAGATCATCATCCTCACTTAAGAAGTTAGTTGCTCACTCACTCACATACAACGGCAGACAAACATGCAAACAAAACACACTTGGAATACTCAATCACACTACTGTGCTTATGTAAGCAACTACTAAAGGAAAAGAGACTCTTGTTATATACTAGACACTCACACACACAACATTTAGACTTACACTCAAATATATATTGTCTATGTAGACAGCTCTACAGCTTGGTTAGGTTGTATGTATAGTAAAGTAAGTAGTTTGCATAATAGTAGTGTGGAACTACTGTAATAATTAAAGTAGTACATCTCTCTACATACATTTGAGTACATTTACTCTTTGTCTATGTGTGTGCGCACATTTTATAGTAGTAGAGTCCTAAATACATACAGGATAGTAGGTAGGTAGTGATTTGATATACATATATTATATGGGAGTTATTTGCCTTGCGTTTCTACGTACTAAGTATTTAATAAGTAGAAGAGTCAAAGTCAAGTGCAAAAATGAAACATAGTAGACAAGATATTATGCATCTAGTGCCATTATAACTAATAACTAAGTATAAGTACTTTTGAGTCGTCCACTTACTTTTTAACACTTCAGGACACGTTTTGCAGCACTTGCCGGGAACACTCACAGCATCGCTGCACTCCAATTTTGGACATTCACTCTTAATGTTTCGGCATCGGATTCGACCAACAATTCGTCTCTTGCGTTGAACCTACAAACAGAGAGAAAAACGTGACATTATAAATAATGGTGCATACATAAATACATGCACTATACTATGCTACACAGGTAGATCATATAAAACTATTAATACCATTAGTGACTACTCAAATGCTAATTTCCTCCACAAACAACAGCTCATCTTCTTTCAAGCTAAAATCTATTAGAGTTCTGTGTACACTACACAAACACTTGTAATATTCGTATATAGTGTGTGTTATTAGTATTTAAATAGTTTGCATGTAAATGTGCACCATATACAGATACAGGAGACTGACGCACATCGTTTACAACTCCTTTTTAATCATTCGACTCGTCACTTTTTGCCCAACTAATCACTCTATAACTAGATAGTCAACTATTCATACTGTAATGCAATAATCACAACACATAACTCACACACCAAATGTATGTGCTCTACTGTGCCATTCCAACCACTGGTTAATATTAACAATCGTTTGTATGTGTATAACTGAATCACTACTGCCTTATACTAAATAGGTGTAGTGTATATCTTGCACATAATATATGCAGCATACATACATACAAATACATACGTAGCTAATCTGTTATCTTTGTGCATTGTCGTCAGTAGTATGGTAGTGTGTATGGTGTGAGGAGCATTTAACATGTATAATGTAACCTTGCCTTCCTGACTTGAATTTTCCTTACGTTGTGTTTGTGTACAACAACAAAAGATTTTCGCATCGTAGCTAATCAGTAAGAAATGAAGCATTCTTTTTGGAATATTTTTCAATTCTGCTGTTCACAATATGAATTGGCTCATTACGTCTTTATCAGTTAAATATTACTACACCTTAGAGCATTAGCAATAGCTGCATGGTTGATTTTTTTTCAGTTTTGCTAATAGAAATTGATTTGTTATCAGCGTGTTTATGATAAATAGGAGCGAGATGGTAAACTACCTACGTAAGCAGCATCAAATACATTAGGGGGATTTTTTGCTACAGATAATTTATAATGGTAGGTAGGTATGCAATTTTATTAGCAATGTGTAGTTTGATGGGATTATAGGATTAGTGTGGTCTTGCCTTTGGACTGACAGCAATAAGCAACCAAGTGGAGGAGAATTATTGACTCCAATAAATAATAATGTGAAAGAGCGTTTTCTTACTCTGATTGTGATCGCGGATGATAGCGTGATTAAAGGTCATTATTATTATGCATGGAATTGTTTGCTGTTGTTGTTTTGCAGGTATGGACTGACTGATTGCGAGTTCTGCTGTCTTAATGTCAGTAGTAAACGAATCTGTATCACATTGTGCACCATTTAAATCTTCGCCAAGCTTACGTATAAAACAACGTACGCAACGCAACGGTAGGTGCATAATATATGCGGAAAAAGGCATATATATTATTATTATTATGCACAATGTGTTAAGAAACTATACAAATGCAAAATAGTCGCGTTCTCTTAAATTATTCTCTTGTATGTATGAAATTCCGGAAAACTCTATACGTAACAATTTTGCAGTTGTGGTAGTACGATATAAGTACCTAAATGCAATACGTATATGTACCTATTCATATAGTGTAATCGTAATAGTGTACAACAGTATAAATGTAGTCTTTAGTATATTTAACTTGAGCACAATTTTAGTTGGAGGATTTTCATTGAAGTTGTTGAATGCTGAATTCATTTCGCCCAGTCAACTTAAAACAAATAACTCACCGTGGTGTAAAAATTGATTGAGTTTTTATAGGAATAAATTGAAGGGGCATTTGAGACAGCTATGGCTTACTTAGCTGAGTTTTTGTTATGGTGTGCCATGATGCCATGGTGTTTGCCTATATAAGGAATAATATGCGTGGACTGAGCTGAGACGCGAGCTCCCATAAATGTGTCATAGTAAATTAAATTATGAACTAATAAGTTCGCACAATAGACATAAACTAGTACTGTATAGTCCTACAGTACTAGTATACTAACTACGATGCTAACCCGGAACTTACTGAGAGATTTAAATTATTTCATCCTTCACAATTGCATTAGAATTAAATGCTTTCGTATAAATACTACTAAACTACTTATTATTATAAGCCGTGGTTAATATTGGTCTTATGTCATACCCTTTTCATCTTTATTTATTTCGGTTACACCCTTTAAACTGATTTCCCACTAAGCAATCTTTAGCTCTCTAATTGCTCTTGTGGGTTTACTCATAATACACATTCTACATACGTGCAATTTTAAAAAGTAGAAATACGCAAAATGTTTTTTAGAAATAGAAGCCTACAGACGAAGACCAGAAAGGATGCTGGACTAATATTATTCTTAATGGAGAAATTGAAATTATACATAGTAAGCAGAAAGGAATTATTGCCCATTGTTTCTCTAAACCACAATTACTAGTCTGTGATCTCTGAGCGACCAAACATGGCACACATTATAATATTACCACGCCTGTTGTGTGTGTGTGTGTGTTCCAATTTCCCCTCTAATCCGTTTTTATTAGATTTGACGTAACATCATGGAGTCTATTCTATACACTAGGAATATTTTCTTTGTGTATGACATCTCATCAAACTCATCACAGCTCAAACTCCCACTGAGAAGGATTTTCTTTTTAAAAAAGTGCAATCAATTAGTGATTAGTTCATCAAGAACAAAAGTAATTTCCCCAGACCCCTTCTGAGAATTTACAACGTAGAAAACACTTAACCACGCTGGTGGAGTAGTAGCAGACAGACGGGATAGACGCATTTATAATATCAATGTCAATGTCTAACAATGAGAAAAACAGAATTTAGAATCGAAAACCCTGCAAACTACGTTGGTAGGAAATTGTGAGCATTTGCATAAGAAATATACAAAGTCTGGAGTGAAGATGAGTCTATATTATATTATTTTGTCTGTGTTGCTCTGTGTTCTTCTTTTACCTACATTTGCATTGAGAACGTGCAATCTGCTGAGTATGCAAAAGAATCGTCGTAAAGTCGAGCCCTGTTTGTTATTAGCAATACTCAAGTAAAGACTAAGGTTAGCCTCGTAATGAAACTCAAGTCCAAGTTGGCTCGGTTTGGTTTGACTTGACTTGGCTCCGTCCGTCTGGCTTTAGTTTTAAACTTTTTCTATGTGCTGCTACTACAACTACTATTGCTATTATGCTCGTATAATGAATGCACACAAGAGGAGCATCTGATCTCAGACAAGAAACTAAAACTAAATCAACAAGAGAAAGAGAACAGAGTCACATGAACACACTAGTGTGACTTTTTGCAATGCCAAATTAGAAATCAAGGCAAACTCTGTTTCAAGACTAATAATGTAGCAAGAATACTCAAACTATACAAGATATGCTTCTCATATAACATATACATGTAGTATAATGCTAAGTGCATATAATGCATTTTGCAAAGATATATCATATCCCTTGTATAAAAATTCTGTACATATTACGGCACAGTCTAAACTAAAGTTTATGTAACAAGCAAAATCAGCAGCAAGTACACATTTACGTTAATATATTATGCAGTAATACTTAATGTGCTTAGCACATTATCCCTGTCTAGCCTCTTTCTTATATGCATATCATATTTTGCCATATTTCTCACATATATACATCTAACTAGTAACTACATCCTCTTTCTTTTGAAAAATGAAATATCGAATGTCGATGCAAATGGTATTAAGTAAACGTAAAGCACTCTGAGTACTAAGTAAACCATATGTCTGAACTTGACAAGAAATGCTTTGTGATACACATAGTCCCATTTCATTACTATTGCTGTTAATAGAACACGAAGCGTAGTAGAATGATTGCATCATGTGTAAAAGCACTCATTTGGGAAACAACGGAACTTGCCATGTACAATGTACATATTATGGCGAAATCGATTTGCATAACAATTTGCAATACGAAGAAAATTCGGGAACAGGAAATTACATGAGGTTCCTATGTAATAATGTAAGTACATGAACACATAGGTTGGTTTTACTAGTTCAAGTTTATTTTGGGAGTAGGTATAATGCAGAGTATAGAAAGAGGTGTAAGTGTAAGTGCAAACAAAAAAGCAGTGCTACGAGTGTAGTTATTCATGTAGTGCTTAACACTCATGTGCTCTATAGGTACACAAAATGGTTTTCCCCCCCATTACCCGTGATTGAAAATATTACGCCTATTTGCCCCAGCCATGTCATGTTTGAATTTGAATTGAGTATTATTTGTAAATGTGATTGTGGGGAGTAGGAGCAGTGAGCCAAAGTCAATTAAGTTATAGCAGGAGAAGTGAGTAGTGACGACTCTGACGACTCTTTGGCTCCACAATTCTCTTTCTATCTCACACATTGCATGCAGCATACGCTGATTAGCGTAAACTACAGGAAAGCCAAGCCAGTTCATTGAATCTTTGACCTTTACATTTAACACTCGCCTTTATTATCAAACGAACAATAAGCTAACTAACTAACAATCACACAGGTAGACTCTATTACATATACATGTACATCACATAACGTAATATAACGCACAACAATCCTACTATTAGTATATTAGCTATGTGCCTTACCGTCTGGCTTTACTTACTGTACTTGTTACCTATATTGTAAACATAACAGTAAGTCAGAAAATACATTTGAAATACTACGTAGCTACACGTTTTGTAATATACTTAGTGTGGGTTGTTCTTGTAGTAAGTCGGATCGGTTTGTAATGTTTAAGGAAATCCCGATACAATTGTTTTGTTTCGTTCTTTGTTAGCACCCCACACATACGTCCTATTTACCAACAAACCTATCAATCTCATTCCTTAACTCCTATTTCCCCACACTTGTTCACTAAGCCACCTTACATTTTACGCACCTACAAACAACTACATTGGCTTTTTTCATTCTACCATTTCTGACAAATGCAGGGGCTGAGGGTGTTCACATCTGTAATTGGGATTTCAATAAATTGAGTCTTGCTGAATGTACATATGCGAATATGAATATGTACAATGCGGTTTCAATGTTTCAACAATGGTGAAAGCAAAATATGTGACAAAAATAATAAAAATGAATTGCTGTTCCAAACATGTAATATTTTTACATGTATATTTCTATGATTCAGTTCTGGTTGTGCATTGCTTTTCGTGTGATTGGTTGTCACATGTTAATAAGCCTCAGCTGAGAATGTTAAATACGTTTTAGTAGTTTGTAATTTAGAAAACTCAAGGTGGAACACATCAGGGAAGTTGGAGTTAAAATTGTCAATACACTTAAGAAGACATTATGAATATACTAGCATGCATAAAACATATGATAATATTTTCGTTTAGGTGTGCAGTATGAGGTATAAGTGTAAGTACAGTATATGTGTCTGTATTATTATTACAAGCGTTTTAACTGTCATTCTAGATTCTATTCTGTATTTTGGCGAAGTACATATAGAACTGTATTAACTAACAGCCTGCCTCTCGAACAGAGTTGTAAGCCAAAAAACAATTAAGTACATGACAGGAGTCGGTCCATTTTATTCGAGTTGGAGACATTCTCCCATGACATTATTTAAATTATATGTGCCCGGTAAGTTACTACTTCACAATTATTTCGTCTTCATCCTAGCACCACTACAATTAAATATCTCAGAAAATCTACCGTCATGCTGTACTTCATTCTATACTCCAACTTCCCTTCGTCACATTGAGCAGAGCAAATATATGTAACATTACAGTTTACTAGAAGAATTCTGGCGATATGTACGTGTGGTAACACGATGAGTTGTATTTGTTTACAGAAAATAACAGCGGTACGCACCAAAGAACCCTTCTTTTATCGAGTCACTCAATTCTATTCAAGTCTCCGGTGAAAGACAGTTTCAATTGTAATCCTCTACAAATAATCCACGTTCAATGAAAATACATTCATGGTGTGACGACGACAAAATACGTCACCCTGTGTATATCCAATATATACTTTATATACACTTGTGTAGTATTTCGTGTATGTATTTCTCCTCAATAATGCTGCTGCTACACTTACATGTAGGATTTATCACTTGTCCTCCCAAATTGTAAAAAACTGTCAAATGTCTACCCAGCCAAGCATTTGCACTTAATGCGTTTGTAAAGGTAATAGAATATTGCTAAAAGTCATTAAAAACTATGGAATACATACGACATAGTGCATCTGCAAAGTTGTGGTAGTCTGGGAGTGGAATACTCACAATACAACACAAAGATTCTATACCAAAGCAAATGAATGCAAAAACTTGAACAGAATTATGTAAATGCAGTGTGTGTACATAAGTGGTTTATGTGGAAAGTATATGGTTGTACGGTATAACACTAATATTTATTATTTCTCTTTGCAATCTTCCTAACTACCTCACCATCGTTTGTATTGAGTTTAGCAAGGGAATTATAACTGAACTCAGCTGAGCAGGAGGAGGAAGGAAGGACGTCCAGACTCTCGACACACAAGACAAGTTCATGAGATAATAATTATCCAACAATTTCCCATCTCTGCTTCTTTACTACTTCTGAAGCTACAACTACACAATATGATGATTACTGTATCTGTACCATACTCCTATTAGTACGTACCATACCTCTACACAATACACTGCTACCACGTAGTACTGTTATGAATCATAATTGTAGTACTACTCTCATTTTCCTTTTCCTCAACTGTGTGTAAGATATGCAGTACCTAATATTGTAACTACATATTATTACAATAGAATGATTTTCAAATGTTTTACATTATTTTACTCACAAATTCCATAGGAATTTGCATCCGCAATCACATAAGTATTCTTCCATTTTATAGGTCACATCCTTCTCATCTTAATTACTTTTCCTGTTTCTGCTACTCGTATTGATAATTATTAATTGCTGCTCCTTTTCATAGTAAGCTCACTAATTTCGTCTGGCCTCATTTTACACTAATACATAGTAGTACTCCTTTTTCCTTTAAAACATAATTTCTGGTCTCTGTGAGTCATTTAGTTTTAGCAAGACCGAAGGGTCTATATCATTATGTTTTATGTAGTAGTACGTAGTATCGGTAGTTGTTGTAAATAAATAACTGTACCTAGGTACTTTATATGGTGAGGTTGACAACAATATCGTAATGAAGTGAAATGTGAAATGTCATGCGAATTAGATACTGCTTTTGTTCTACTTAATGCACTGAGTACAATATACTACGGTTGCTGCAAAATATGGTTGTAGGTTCTTTTGTTTCATATACACGAGAAACGAGCATTTGTTTACAATTGTAAGGGAAGAAGGAAGGACATTCGAATCATCTAATCTCATCATAACACTACAGAAATGCATTTCGTGTGTTTTACTACCACTAGGTACTACTTTACTACGAGTCCTCTATGATACAAGTGATATATGCGCTTTTGATTTGGAGGTCCAACCTTTAACACTGCTCCAACTGGAAAAGAAGTATCAGGATAATAATGAAATGAAAAGGACAGGATGACAGGACAACCTAATAATTGTAACGTAACGTGACATTAGATTAAATTACAGTACACAACGAAACACAAGCAAAGTCCTGCTGTATTTTAGTGAGTCTCTATGACTGTGGGTCTGTGTTGTATGTTATGATGCTTTGCTATACATACAACAGAGCAAATGTGTGCTAATTTATGTTTTTTGGGTGGGAAAGGGGGCAGAGAAGTAAAACCACATTAAGAAGCCAGGCAAACCAACCGTGGCATCATGATGGCATGAGGATGCACAAATTGCAACGACTGTGTGCACTCGACTCGTAAATAATCTCTATAATATTCTAAATGGAGGTACTTCTACTATGCATTATTCTATACCAATAACAATACACTTTCCTCTATACTCCCTTCGTATACGTATACTTATTTTCATTACGTAAGCAAGCTTTAAAAACTATTGTATCTATTATGGCAGTCATAACGTAGTAAACAAAAGCAACATGAAAATACTTTGACAGGATTTTTTGGTCGTGTAGTGCAATTCTAGTAGTCTTTATGTACTTTTAGTATATTCCTTGTACATTTCTAACACAACACTACAATAGTCTGCAACGACTGAACTATTTTCACTGTATGGTAAAATCTATTTTGCTGACTGTAAACAAACGTAACACTACTACAAGTATTGTTGTATTTGTATTGCTGCACAATTGTAGCAGTAAAGTAGTAATGCATTATTTGTACAGAATTTACGATTGCTATTATTACAGCTAGCTGTACCATGCTATTACTATTCCTACACATTACACTGCATACTACATACTACTGGCAGAAGAATCCGTTCAAAGACCTCAAACATTCTTCATAATATTCTTTTTTCATACTGCTACTACTAACTTACACTACGTTATGACAGTCAAGTGAATAATAGCAGTAGTAACACAGAAAATTGATATCTACTACTGCAAATTATTTGACGTTCTTATCTTTATATCCTTCTGTCTCATACCGGAATGCCACGACGGACTATACATGGCTGGAGAATTGAGATCTATATAATGCTGTATGCATAAAGACTTTCTTTTTACTTACACTACAGCTACTCGTTTTGTGTTTTGCTGTACAGTTTACTCACGTAACGTTTAATTTGCAAATAGACACATGGATAAGTTACAATATTATGTGCAATTTTCATATTGTTATATGGATAGTTTGTATTATCAGTCGTTTAGCGCAGCTAAATTTGTACTACTGGTGAACTACGTCATTTTTAGAATGTAAATCGAGTGTCTTACATCGTTAGAAGCTCTAAGGCAAAAAGACAAGGCAAGAGATAAAGTGTTAAAGCGGTATAAATAAGTAACTACGTTATCCCAGGCTTTTTTCTAGTTAGTGCACTGATGAAATGTTATTTATGAAGCTTTTTGACACGACTTTGGCGGAGCTGTGGTCATTGGTTAGTACTAGATATATATGTTATCTTCATAGATTGTGTAAAAGAATAATAAGGGATGGGATGTCACATGTTATTGTATAAAAGTATTGAGTCAGAGAAGAAAAGAGAGGAAAACGTGAATGAAAATAAAATGGAAGAGCCTTTCAAGTCAGGTCAAGCCATGCCCGACTCACTCACGATCTTCACACGTACAATAGATTCGTTTTAGTACAATGTACAAAAGTACAAAAGCAAACTACTACAATGAAAAGTTGCATTGCGAAGCATGGTCTTTTTATTTGTTATGTGTTCATGTATTCTGTGTGTATAATACATACTTACACAATATAGGCAAGAGTAAAAGTACATAAGTTGAAAAGTAAGAGTGTTTAGGTTCGAGAAAAATGTTAAATGCAATATAATATTATTTGTAGTAAGAAAGAGCAAGTTAGTGAAGTCTGTCTGGTTGGAAATACTTAGAGAGCCATAACTCATATCTAATAGTGTAGATCAGAGCTAGGAGTGTGAACAATTACACTTTATGACTATCTTAAATTCTTACTGTGTTCAATTCCGTCTTTGTGTTGTTAAACCATTCTCCTCCTCTCTCCTTCGCCTTTCAACTGCCTCCTGCCTTGATTTTATGTTCTTCTTACTCTCTCTCTCTCATTCATACACTCCCTTACGTATACCCAAGTTACTTAACTGCATCAAAACTACTCTTTCATACCAATGTTAGAAACATGACGTACACTCAAAATAGTGTTTTAATATATAATAACAATAGGATCAATTACTGCATACAGAAATAAAGCGGCTGAACATTTTTTCTCCTTTCTTTTTATCATGATTTGCAACACTAACCACATAAGTCACTTGTAAATAAAATTCTACACATTTGACAGGTAAGGTAAGTCGTAAAGTTAAAAATGACTCGATTGAGTTTAGAATGTACGAGCACAACACTTAGAGTTTAATTAGAAAAATTGGAAGTGAGTGAGTGAAATAGAAAAAACAATAGTGAGTAATAGTACAAGGGTAAACTGTGGTACTTATAATTTGTATTTATTATAATTATATGTAGCATTATTATTCTATTGCTAATAGTAAAAGTATAGAGAACATTTGTATCAGAGTTGTCTGTGATCCAGTAATAAAGACTAAAGTCAAATATGTCCCTATAGAATTTTTGTGTATCTGTTGAATGTGGTTAATTGGTACGAGACAGACACGATTTGCATGAGTTGAATGGAGACACGACCACATTAGAAAACAAAACAAGTCTGTAGAGCTGTATGACAAAGACAAGGCGACAGAGTTGGGACTTGTTCTACTACTTGTCTCATGCATCACACCAATTATCACTTTGCTTATTTTAATTATTTCATAGTACACTCGTGAGCTCAAACTTGTATTCAATTCAATTGTCATTTACCCCACTCACCATTATAGTACCATGCGATTCATTTTTACACTCCTGTTACACTACACACACCGACACAGCTCGTACAGATACTACACAGTATACACAGTCTACAGAGTATGTGGTAGAGAAGGAGCACTTCAATGGGAATTGCGACTTGGGATTTTACGAGGTTGTTTTGTTGCTTAGAATGTCACTATAGCAGATTCGAGTCCATAAATATTGCACGTACCACTTTTTATGTGTATCTTAAATCTTCATGTTGGAAGCGAATATTATTATGACTATTTTGACAATGACAACCAATTCAGCAAATTATCGTAAAAAGCTTCTCTCTCTTTCTCTCATCGTCTCATCTCTATGCGATATTCTTTTTAATTCAATTTATTTTGTTTTAAGTAAATCTTTAGGGATAAGTCCTTGCACAAACACACGAGCATAGTAATATAGGATCAATAATGGATTATACAACGTTTACAACACAGCTTTGTACTATAGTAACTAAACAACGACACGAGTCACTCTTTCAAGCAAAGACACTTGCACTTGTACGTTGTACTTTTACACAATAATAAGTTGGCTGCTGCAATAAAATTGTAGTGTAAAAAGATCCCCCTGCGAGAGAGTCGTCGTCACATACACATTACCTTCTACTGGTAGTATACTATAGTATCGCTATTAAAACGTAAATTTGTTTTCACACAATCTGTCTCGCTTTACGTTGCTTAATGTCGTTTTGAATCGGTTTCTTACTGCGTGTGTGATATAACATGGGGACAGGCTACACAAAAGCCAGGGATGAGAGGATGAGACATACGTGCGAATTATCAAATTATTTTCATCCAAGTGCTACATATAGAAAAGAGACACACATGTTCATCGGAAAAGCACTTAAAAGCTGTGAGCTATTAAAATGTTATTTGTTTTGACACCTGGATTGGCACCAGTAGTGTAGTCCTCACAAAATCCTCCAATGTAGTAGTAAATTCAAATTGCGTCTTCATGGGCGAATTTAGACAAGATATTATGGGCCCTACACACAAATGCTTTACCACCACATTACATTAGCCGGTGACACTGTAGACTGTAGACTGAGAGCTACAAATACAGTTGGGCATTGGAAACGTGTAGAGTTTCTTGAATAAGTACACTAAGGACAGAAATGTGGAAATGTGGTGCGTTTCTATTTTAAGTGAAATCGTGACATTTTTGCACAATATTTTATGAATGTAACTTTAACTTTCTGTGCGTGTTTTAAAATTGAGCTTCTTGGTTTTTGGAGCCGGCTTAAGTTGCAGTGTGAGTTACATAGTACAGGGTAATAATAATGTAAATCCTAACAGCAGGAATTGGTTATTAGAGCCGTAAAGTAATCTATTAAGAGAAAAGGCCACAGTTCAGTTGAGTCACATTGGCTGGATGGTAGTGTAAAGATGAAATGAAATGCCTCAAAGGCACACAGTTCTGAATAGCCGCTTTTACGTCTTTTGGCTCGACGAGCTGCTAATAAAAGCGGCTAGCAAAATTGTCAAAAAGATAGCTTTTGGCTTTTTGAGCGTAAATTTTAAATAAATATTAGAATTGCAAAGTTATATTACACACTAAGTACTGCTAACTAAAGACAATGTGATGTATCGCTCTTTTCAATTACTTGTGCTAATTTAATTTGTCTTTCCCAAAATAACTTCAGTTTGCGACAAAACATTATTATTACTATTACAGTTTAATTATACTTTATTTACTAATAAAAGTACGATTAAATCAAACTCGTAGGTAGTTATCAAGGTGGAAATCTAATAGGTATGGCGTTACATACATGTATATACTTTATACTGTTATATTATGTATGTATATATGAAAAAGCTCAAAAAGCCGTTCAAACGACTTTTTGCTCCAAAAGCCGGCTTAAACGGAACTCTGCAAAGTCATGAAATGAAATTTTATTACATATTTTATGGTTGAGAGCCAACACCAATTTGACCCAACTGCTCTTCTCGCTCGCGCTCCATGCTATCTTTTAAACATCCTCTCCATATTAACACAACGTACAAAGATACTCGATACTCACTTATTACGACCACGGAAACTTCACAGGGTTTTCAACAGATTTAATAAATTCAACTAAACTTAACCCGTAAATACTATTATAGGTATAATATAAGCTATGCTCAATACCAAACGTGACTTGATAGACGCATTGCATTGATTGTATGTAATGTAGTATGACACGATTACTAAAATCTATTACAACCTAAAACTTTCTCACGCCGTAATCCAGCAAATGAGCAAATCATCAATTAATTAGATTAGAAACCTCTACCAACATACAAAAGGTGAGGTAGGTGATGTACTTATAAAAGTAAACTGAAATATTTTAAATAGTTCCATAATGAAAACTTAGATACTTCCATTGTAAACTGGGTTTATAAATTTTGTTTTTCAACTCAGCTTGTCAATTTATTTCTTTGAACCATGTTTAAAATTCTTTTGCTATAAAATTTAAAGCAATAACAACTGACATGATACAAGATACAAATAATAAGTGTAATTGAGAGCGCATGTAGCTGTTCAAATGAATACGACAAAACAAATGTACTCAAAACTTTTGTGCAATCAGCCGAATCAGCTTAGACATTTCTATACCAGTACTAACAACAATACTGTTAAGACAGGAATGAGAAAATTAGTACATGAACATATTTGCATGTATCACTGTCTGCCAAAATAACTGCATACAAATAATTGCACATTATTGTTGCGCATTAGTAGCAGACAGAGCATGAGAACTGGGCACAACGCAGCTAAATGTATACTCTGATTGTATTGTAAGGTATTCGAGACAGACAATCTATAAGTAAAGGAGCCTGGAAGTTTTCCTCCTCTAACTTTCCCTAATTGAATTTCTTTTCCAGCACTTTACCCGTTCGTTGTATGTACTGAGATAGTATTCTGAAATTTGTAAGATAGAGACAAAAACATCTCTCCTTCGTTCCAAGCAAAAGCTTCTACTTTTATTCTCATACAGTTTTAAGGACATTTGCTGTATGTATAGAGGAAAGAAGGAAACAGTCTCACTTGACTTGACTTGACTTTGTACGCAAGAATGGTAATTCCAACTAAAGCTATTAATATATGCATGTTTTGAATCTATGTGCTATACACAATAACAATAGAACTTGTATGTATTAGAATGCTATGTATGCATGTGCCATTAATTTTAGACTTTCTTTATAAGAAGGGAAAGTAAGTGAAAGAATCGCACACTCAGCACAACCATATTAGAACACTCCACATATGTTATATGGTAGCAAAACTTTGTATTTACTAAATCTATGTAGGATATGAAACATTAAATAAAACTTGGAAAACAATCTTTAAGCATATAGCATTAAAGCACATAGTAGATACTATGTACGTCTACCAGCATTAGGAGCAGTGTGTATAAGTAGCAGACAAACAGACGAAAAAATGTTGATATCTACGGACATAGGACTAGACAGATAATAATATGACTATTAGTACCTACATGCATTTGAGAATGAGACTAGGTATAGGTACATGGTATGGAATGTCAGCATTTCCTCTTTAATACTTATAACCGTTAGTTGACTTATCTTCGGTTCGTTAGTAGCAGTGGGTTGTGTTAGTTGTGTATTGAGAGCGAAAGGAAAGTGCAGTAGTAGAGCAGGGCCAGGACAAGTCAAGCCAAAGGAAAAAAACAGAAGACCTCAAATGAATTTCTTTTCCGACTGTAGCGAACCGTAAAAGCTGCCCATTTCCCCTAAAAGTAGCCTGTTTCATCTTTAGTAACACTCCGTCTTGTGTTGGACTGAGTCTTCTCTGCGTATTTCATGTTCATATCTATCGCTACTCCAATTTGACTTGATTTACCTACCTCTTCACATGCAACTCCTTCGTACTTCTCTATATCTAATGCTCTTATTCCCATTCGACGCGAGCGGAGACGGAGACACACATACTACTTTCGTTAGTCACATCTTTTTCGCTCTCTCTCTCTATGCGATTCAGAATTCAGACCCACTACGATGGCCTTGTCCTCATTACCAATTAGAAGCAAAAAAATATTCATTCGACATCATCATGCTCATTATCATCCTATCATGTTATGCTATAGTTCACGGTATAAGTATACTGTGTACAAAACTACACGTGTATAACTCATATTACAGAACAAACGTTGCAAAAACAACTACCATGCACATTTTGCACTATTAAAGTATTGGACTAAACCAAGAAATTATAGTGAAACTGTATTTAGGTTGTACAACTAAAGTGCTATATGTATGTACCATTTGTATAGTGGGATTTTGGAGTAAGAAACTATGAAAGTTTATTGTAACGCTCATCACCATAATGTTATTATATTATAGCGTAGCCGAGCATGCAATTTCTAGGGAAATGTCGCGTGCGTTTGTGTAGAGTGTCCTAGTCCTAGTCTTACATAATGCCTTTTACTCTCATCGTCCTGATTTGCTTGTTCAGCTCACCCTAAACCGCAAAGTATAGATATAACACTGGGAAATTCTGAAGTATTGTATGTAGTACAGATATACAGATTCAAAGAATAATACTATTATACTAAACCTATTAAATAAGTTGAACAAGTCGTTTATTCTCTTTAGTTCTTCTGGCTTTAGTTGTGCTGTGCCTCGCTTGCCTCAAGCCTTGCTCACTATATATTTTAGCACACAGAAAACACACAATTCACAAACTAAACTACTTCTGCCTTGAACCGTTCTAATCAACTAAGCAAAGTCTCTGATTAATAAAAAAATAGTAGAACATAATATTTTCATGGAACAACGGAACAACCAACTTATAGCACACAATGCTTTGCATTGCATTATAAGAATAGCAATGTAAGTATAAGCCAAGTACATAATATTATTGCTATCACTTATATAAAACATTGCTAACTATTAGTAGTCCCGTGGCATTTACCAATTTTACTGCTCAAACAGACTTTTATTTGCTTTTCTCTTTTCACAAGCAATGCCAGTCTATTTTAACGCTACAAATCAAATCAACGAAACCAGAGCAATAAAGATAAAAGTGATAGAGATAACAACACGCATACAGTAGCAGGAATATGGTTCGACTATTCTGTGGAGTTACATGTTGCAGATAGGGAGACGAGGAGCAATTGTTTACATTGTATCTATCAAGTATTTTGTTTTGTGATGATTGTATTATATGGTTGCGGTGATGCATTGCATGGTGGTGGAGTAAAAAATCATTGTTTTGTGATAAGCTGTAAATATTTAGTAGTATAGTATACTGTGTTGAATGCATTCACATTATTTCTGCATATAGAATCAGAGCAATCACTTGTATAAGCATTAAAAAGCAATTACAATCATAAGTTACAAGTATAGATCCCTTGAGAAATGATGAAATCTATATAATTGTATGTTTATTGTGGAAAATGCTATTAGATGGGTTTAATGTAGAATTTTATGTGTATTAACACGAATATATAGGTACGAAATGAAATGAGAAATACAATAGACATTTAGGTAAGTGCAGCGTACATTAACTGTGAGGTTGATGTAGAGTGTTAATAAAACCAGTCATAGTCATCTATAAACAACGAACAATGGTTGTTGTAGTAAAGTAAGATCATCGTCATCAATATTATTAACCGAAACTTGAACAAGAAGAAAATAAAAACAAACCCTTGTGTTTATAGGCTGCACAACATCCTAAATGAATTCAATTGAGATTTTTTCCTATTTTTCTAATCAACACTGAATAAAACACAAGAAATGTACCTTGCACTCACTCAGTCAGCCAGAGAACAATATATAATGGCTATATACAAAGGAAAAGGTATAAAAGCTACTAGCCTATACTAATAAGTTCAAGTGTTATAAAGGATTATATTTTACTATTCTTTATGTAGTATATGCATAGTATATAGAGTCAAGTTAATGGGGAAACAAGATCGCAAATGCTACTGCTTGACATTGTATCGACAAATTGTCCTACATTCGATTCAACATCTCATTAGCTCCCATAAAGACAAATAAAAAACCCATTAGCATCTTTCTCGAGTAACTTACAGACACACACACACACATACACACACAGAAAGAGAGAGAGCGAAGAAAACAAGATGCTATTTTATTTGCTCCATTTCTATTCCATTCCAGCCCTGATTTTTTACATGCAGACGTTTGTAACGAAGTACGTCGTATCACTCCATACTATCTCTTTACTTGTCTCATTTGCCATGCCGCATTGTTTGTAGCATTTATATTCGATTCGCCATTGATTACAAATACACGCATTTGAATTGGACTCATTACACTTTACATGACAACATTCGTCATTATTCTATCCACTATTTTCTGCTCTTGTTCCTTCCCTCCTTTCCAGCCCTTAATGCACTTAGCATTGTACTTACTTGTAGTTAGAAAATATTGTTAAATAATATTATTATCTTAAACGTGTCCTCGAATCCATGGAGTCTCTCCAGGAATTGATTTTATATACATACACCATATAAAGTTAGACATCATTTTAATCCATATTAGAGTAGTAATGCATTTTATAGTTGTAGTAATCTTTATATAAAATGCATTTATAATGTCCTGAGATTACTTTAAGGACATTATAAAGAGAACTATGCTTACTTGCTACTACATATATTTCGCACGCCAGACCTTCCCTATATTATACCTGACCGCTACACACAAAACAACATTGTAATTGTGATGCAATCCTTATGCTACGTACAAACGCGGTAAACAATGTGCTACCTTTACTTGTACAAGTAAAATATGCATTTGCACTCTCGTACTAAGTAGAATACATAACTTAATGACTTGTTATTCTCATTTTTCTTTATTATCCTCATTTCTATTCTGGATGCGTTAGCAGACTCCTGACACTAACCTTACAAACTTCTACTCCGTAACATAGCTCCTAACTACCTTGGATTTGCTAGAATACTAATGCATTTACAATATTTAACACGTTGACGCTACATACTACGACTAAGCTACTAGTTAATACGGTTTGATACAATGATTCCTTAACCAGCAAGCATCTACAGCAAATATTGTAAGAGTACAATTTTAAATATAATGCATATCGTTACCTTAATCATTAAAACGGACAAGTCGATTCCTCATATCATAAGAAGCGGACAAGTCAATTTCTCATATCATAAAAAACGGACAAGTCAATGTTAGAGAGGCCTAGTTGTCCGTTTCTTATGATATGAGAAATTGACTTGTCCGCTTTTTATGATATGAGAAATCGACTTGTCCGTTTTAATGATTAAGGTAACGATATGTAGTGCTCAAGGATTTCAAATTATACATATAGCACTTTTGTGCAGAGTACTAATATGCTAAAATCATATGAATGAATTTCTATCAGTTACAAAAACACTTTTTGTGTTCCACAACCATTAAAGATAATCCTGCTTCTTGTTTTGCTATATATACAAAGCAGAAATTGAATTGAGTATCTGTGTATATAATATATAATGATTTCATGATCATATTATAGTAGAAGTAGCAGCATAGCAGTATTTATGTATACGGATGTGTTTATTAAGCTGTAGTGGAGAGCACAAGCCATAAGGACTCGCCCACAAAAAGAAAACGGAAAAGAATTTCTTATTATACGCTAACAACTCTACACACAAACACAACAATGGTCTTTCGTGGTCATCCTCTTTACTACCTGGCATGGCAAAGCATACCATGCCAAGTCAATTCGAGGATAATGTGAATGAGACAAAAAAAGATCCGGCGCCGGTCGTCCAGCCATTTAAGAATGTAACATTAATTTTATTCCTCTCAATTCTCAATCGAATCGCCTCACATCAGAAGAGTAGCACCACAAACACCACACAACAACACAAACGCAACATACAAGAAGCCAAAGTTGAAAATCACCTTTGAGATGTGCAAAGGTTGGTCGCGCTTGGCTTTGCAAAAGCATCGAGACGGTAGCGAATATTATGCTACTGTATGCTACACACTAAACAGACACAGATACATTTGAGGCAGTGGTTTGCTTTGCATATAATGTACATGTACATCTTTTCCTCTCCTATGCTCCTCACAGTGCAGTGCAATTAGAATAAAAGTACGCGTTGTATTATTACAGGATCTTGCTTTACTTAGGCATACAATTATTTTGTACAATACTACACCCTATGTCAATTTCGTTTATAGGAGGGATGGATGTTAATGTGAGACATCGTCAGTTTGGCTAGCAGTTCATTTCATGATTATGTGTTTGTGTGAGATGTGTGTGTGAGTGTGTTATGATGTTTAATGATGATTATGGAGCTTCAGTACATTATATATTATAGTGAGCCAAGTCAATAGAGTCATAGAGCAGCCTGCGTAAAATATTAAGTATTTCCTATTCATTGTCAAGTGAGGTTAACTGTTGCCGTGGCCATTGCCAAAGACAAGTGAAAAAGGCAGAGATTTGATCTTGGCATCAATTAACTCACACAAAACAAGTCGACTGCTAAACATGTGTGTTGTGGCTCTTGTGTGTATTTACTCTGCACAGCCACACTGGGACCCTAAACAATAAGAACGAAGGGAAGGTTCGCATTTTTGGTGTTGGTGCTATTGCTATGTGGTGTATAGAAGTATGCAGTGGTATATAGCAATAGAGTGTGGGGCAGGAAATACTTTGCTCTTATTAAATATTATACATTACAGCTATACGAAGATAAAACCGATAAAATCATTATAAGGAATAGAATTATCATGAAGGAACCAAATAAGCTCCATGTTTGTAGTATTCATACATACTAGAACATAAAAGTCAATCGAAAGCTTCAAAGTGTATTCTGAAGTTGTTGTAATGTATACATTTTAGTGGTACTATTCCATGGTAGTCGTTTTGTGTCTTTTAAAGGTATGCACATAAAACATAAAGATAGAGATGTATGTAGTACTTGTTTCCTAAAATAAAAGTAGAATGCCCATATGCGTAAAACAGAGTAAAGACAAGACTTGTAGTTATTGTCCGTCCGTTGTATGAAGTATGTAGTGAATGTGCTAGTGATATGGCAGTGTAGTAGTATGTGTACTACATAGTGGGACTTGTTTATAAAAGAAATAAGTACATATATAGAAATTCTCCTAATCAAAATGAATAGGATAATATAATACCATAGTTTAACAATAATAATAATAATAATATAACCATAACCTGGAGTGGATTTGCATGAAGTATTGTATTGCATTATACATAAAGAATACTAAGGAATAAATACAAAACACAAGTGTGTAATACAATCCAGTCCAATATGTAGATATTAGAAGAATGCTTATTTGCATACACAACACATAGTGAAGTGAGAGAGTAGGTATACAATCTGCATACGAGAAACGTACGGAGAGGCCAAGAAGAAGATAGGTAGTGTATAGTTAGCTAAACGTATAATCGCATCCTATCCCGTCACATAATACACACAGAGTATACATCTGATTACTATAATAGTTTAAAAGAGCAGAGCTGTGTGAGTGAGTGAGTTAACTTGGCTCGGGTAATGTAATGTAATGGTGAGCAAGGACCTCCAAAAAGTGGACGACCTTCGATTTCGATTTCACATCCAACATCACATCGGTCTACATCAAAGTGAAACCAATTTGGACCTTTTTGCCATTTGCATACTATTTGCCTATAAGGTTTTCCTTTTTGTCTGACGATGTGCAACTAGCAGGTGAGTTGTTGTGTCGTGTCGTTCCTTCTTCTTCTACACACTCAGAATTCAGACTGCCAGCAGTTGTAGTCCAAGTCCAAACACTGTACAGCTACAACTACTGCTACCAACTAAACTGCGTACGGACTTATAAGTTTACGCTACCTCCTGCCCTGCCGCTCAGTTGGTAGTTAGACTTACGATTACACTCCTATGCTGCTACTGCAACTTCTGCCATAATCAATACTCAACAAACCAAACGTACAACTACAACAACCAAACGACAACATAACAACCCAGACAGACACACCAACACAGACAGACACCTAAGTTCACTATACCTCATCTCCAACAATCTCATCTCATTCTCATTTCTGCTCATTCCCTCTACAACACTATCGCTATATAATATCTCACTCCTACAAATTTATAAATACTCACACACATATCCACAAACTACTTCTTTTATCATTAATTACGATTTATAATAAAAACATTAGTCTGTTCTATATTCAACTCAATTACATTGTCAGAATATTTAGACCGTAATGTATATAATACTGTTCAATGCATAAATATACAGACTTCACAGACTCTACACTCAATTAAGTACATACACATACATGAAATATGCATTCATTTTCCTCGACATTTAGATGAGTGACTGCGTGAGTACCATAGCAATATTTTAAGTTAAGTCCAAAAGTGGAATCCTATGCTTGCCTTGCATTATTGCCATTGCTATTGTAAATTGGACATGGTTTAAATTGCCAAAGCACACACCAGCTGAATTCGATTTGAAATCTAACAGAGCATCATCCAATATTGGTACTAAAGACAGAGAGTTAAATTTTAGTCTAATATATCTTGTCACGCTAACACAGATAGTGTAGTGCTGGATTGTAATGAGTGCTGTCGGGTTTGGAGTATAGTATGTAGTATTACTGGTGGTGGTTTCCTATGGCATGTGAATTGAAATGAAGTGCAATAAATCCTTCTCAAGCTATTAGTTACTACTAGCCCAAGAATTCCGGTTTGAATGAAAACTCTAATAATTTAAATTAATTCTGGTGCCAATGAGCTGAGGATACAGCAGAGACGCGAGAGAAGTGGATCTCATCCATTATTGCTATTTCTACTTAGGTACCTAGTTTAGTTATTTACATGAAACCGCAGGATGCTGCTGCGCTGTGTAGAAATATGTTCTGTATGTATGGAAGGAATAATTTGAGCACGGAAACAAATTCAATGCAGCCAAGAAGAGTATAATAGTAGTGTAGTAGTGTGGTGCAGTTGTAGGAAAGTAGTGTATCATCTGCATCTCACGTTGTCAAAAAACCACCTCCTCTCGTTCCTTCGGACTTGGCTCATGAATGTTGATCGTGGTGCTTTCAAAGATGCTACTTATGTCTTCCCAATGTGTGTCTTTCTTGTCAGCTTTGCGCTGCCTGTATAATTAAACTATTCACATCCATTGTGTCCATAACGTCACGTTTGATTCTCCCTTTCTGGCTAACAGACGCTGATGAACAAGCAAACAAACATAAACTGTAGCACTAACCACTAATAACTAATATTTTTATGGATGCAGGCTAAATGAGAAACATGCCTATATTACTTACCTATATTCATTTATAGATAGCTAGATGTGTATTTACTTGTATGTAGATACATAATATGCACACAATACTATGTTAGATATTCTGATGTTATGATGCTACACTCTTATATAAGGTACGTTCAGTAATAAAGTCATAATATAGGCAATATAAGAAAATAACAATGAATTGCATTACATATAGTAAGTAGTAGAGTATAGCTACCTATTAAATTCATTAGCATTTTAGTAGTAAGCATTAGGTAACATTACTGATATGAATTAATATTAGAAGTAACAATGTATGAGCTAATAATTCTATTACAATATTTGTACGCATCTGCATAAAATATGTATGTCCATGATTACTCCAATACTCCAATGCACAAGTCAAAGTAATGGATGGTCGAATTTCTGATGTACCTCAACTAGAACCCTTGTACCTACTCACACAACACAGAACACACCACAGCTACATTCCTACATAAAATTATCAAAAAATGTATTCCCTTTCCTATATGTTGTGATGGTGGTGGTGCTATGAATGGTCAGGTCCTATCAATTAAAACATTTTTTGCTAGCTCTGTGTAACTATTTAACACACATTACTCCATACACACCACTGTATGATAAATAATTACATATTAAGGGCACTATCACTACTACATATATGAAGTAAACAGATTTTCTATTGTGTTACCCTATGTGTATAATGTATAGTATGTATATATATACAAAACAGTAATAAAAATATCTGTATCAATATTTCATGGACGAACTGGAGCAAAATAATGGGAAAAAGAACAAAGACGCACACAACTCACAGCACACGTCCACATCAAATGTACACGCGCTTACTTATTAGTGTTTTGTGCATATATAATTTTGTGGTTGAAAATGACAAAGCAGAGAGCATGGATACATACACAGCACACAGAGTAGCAGTGTTTAACTCAATGTCGCTTGAGATCTGCATGAAATAAGTTGATTGAGCTGAAGATCATTAAAAATGAAAGGAGGCAGAGCAAGAAGTGAAATATCTGCTCTTGAGTCAAATCCGATGTATTTTATTTTCATGAGCATCGTACTTACGTATAGTTAGTTAGTTGTTGTTGTTGAAACGATGGTTTAGTTCATGACATTTTATATGAGAAACAAACTACCTAACCGCTAACCCTATATAAAGTGTAGCTACTAGTTCTACTAGTTGCCTGGTGGATGTAATGAAATACCTTAAGCCTCTCTTTCTTATTGTTCTGCATCTCATTCATTCTTGTCATTTAATTAGCATTGTCTCCTCCAGTCTCGTCTACTTAGTTAGTCCCGTCCAACAAAGTTTTTTAGCTTCACCAAAGCAGTGCAAGTAAATAATAATAAGTAGAGGTAACCTCTCCTGGCTTCTACTACATATTCTCCCATTTCTACTAATTCAATGCTTTCGGTGTATTATGTACATAGTATCTTGTACTCTACACAATCTTGCATTAAGAATTCCTTTATGCACAATACAACTACCCTTGTTGAACTATTAGTACAACAGTGCTCTATATGGCGTTTAGATCTCAAGGAACGACCTGCTGATAGGATTCTTATTATTCTCCTATTCATTGCACTCACATATAATAAATAACATGTTAGTATTAGTAATCCTTTGCAATAGATGGGAACAAGAGAATCACTGTACTACTAATAAGCATACCTATACTACAATACTCAGATACTATTTGTAAATTCACTGGGTGAGTGCATTTGTATGTCTTATTGTAAGTAATAAGTGTGTATGTATCTATGCATCTTCTTTAACGTGTAATGTATAGGTAGTTTACGTATAGATGGTATAATATGGGATTGTTAGTATTACAAAGAGAGAAAGACAGTTAAAGGAAAAGAGCTATGGGATATACTTACGTAGTCAGACAGACAGAGTAACTTGAAGACCTGAAAGTTGGAGCCAATGTCATCATCCATAACATTAGTTAACTTTAGGTTAAACTCAACGATTCGACTTGACTCGACTTTTCTGAATACAACTGCTCTCAGCCTTTTGCTTGGTCGAGTCTGCTCAGTTGCTAACTAACAAGTATTACAACTATACAAACGAACGTGTCTACGTAAGTCTCACAAGTTTCAGACTTTCTTGAGTTTTCTTAACTAGTGTCTTTCTCAACATGTAGAATGTGTCTATATTTTTACCACATAGTAGTGCAGATAAACTCTGAGTAGTATATAGTAATTGTAGTAAAAGTTGTGTAATAGTTCTAGTGAGTCTGACACATAGTACACACTGGAGTACTAGTACTGTGCAAGTAAAATATACAATAGGTATATAGTAGCATTTTGGCCAAGACTTTACATAATTGCTACAATACTTAATAGTAGGATCTATTAGTAAACACATGCAGGAAAGTTAACAAGGAGCATGCAAAGTTAAAGTTTGCAGCATCAGTGAATTAAAGAGAGGAAGAAGATAAGACGGATACAAGAACAGAGTGAGAGAGAAAGAAAGACTTGCATCACAATCAGCATCATTTCAGCTCAAGCTGAACTACATACACAAACAACAAACAATGTGTATGTAACAGTAACAGCGCATTGCGTCGCAGCATTAGATTTGACAATAGATTTAAACTCATTATTGTGTCTTATTCTCGCCTCTTCGTGTGATTTCATTAAGTAGGTGCAGTCTCACACAGAGAGACGTAGTAGTCAAAGGACGTATGTGTAGTGTATCGTATATGTACACAGATACACACTACACTGCAATGCATGCTAATACATTACATACACAAGAAGAGTTGGTTTTTTTCTTGTTTAAGTTAGGAAGAAGCCAAGTCAAATCAAGTCTGTAATATGTGATGGCATGTGTTATCTCAATCTTGTATTGTTAAAGAATGGTTTCGGTGCTGTACCCTGTAGCCAACCAAGCTACTGCTGTCACAGCCTGCCATCCATCCCCAATGTATCCTATCTCATTCCATTGAGGAACTCATTCATTCATTTCATTCAGTTAACGATGGCTGCATCATATGGACTACCCTTCTCTTTCTATTAGATAACATTCAAAGCAATGCTCTGCTAGTACAATCACACAAACATTAAGACTCACTTAGTTAAAACACTCAAATTCTATGGCCTTCTCCAAACAAATCTTTCTACGCGAGTTCTCTCACTTTCCAACTACTATTCACCAATTCTACAGCATGATTTTATCGAATTGTAGTAGTTGCAGTTGGTAGTAGTATGTGCATAAAAAATGGGTTAGGCTTTCCTTTGTCGTTATTGCGTACTATACTATGGGCATGCATTGTATAAAGTTATGAAATAAGTTTTATTCTTGATAAGAATGCTGTCTGTATTTCTATTTGCTAAATAACCCGATTCACAAACTCATCGCATTTAAATTTTCACGCATGAACTTCAAAACTATTTAAGGGAGAACAACGGGATGAAAGCAAATAAGAATGGAAAAGATAAGTTTGTTATACGAGGACGTATTTATGATAGTGTGAAATGTGACATATCTTTCAGGCACTCGTAAAATATGAATTTGTTGTGCTCCATATTAGTGAAAAGGTTTTAAGATGACAAAATATGTAAATATGAGTGAGAAAGGGATCTATTAAATTACTTTACGAAGGGAGAGAGAGAGAGTTTGAGATTAAATCGAGTGAACTTCAACTCAACTCGTCAAGTAAACTAGGACTTAGGACTATAAGAAGTTTGATCAAATTGTGACACAAGTTGATTGCAAATTGCCAACACAATAAAGTCCAATTTAGGTATAAGAACTGGAAGTAAAGCGTTTTCGGAGAATGTTGAAGGCTAGAGGAGCTTTAAAGATATTTTCTAAGGATAAACGGTAATTTGAGAAAATCACACAGTGCATATACTCGCACTCGTTTCATTCGTAATATTAATACATGTCTATGTGATGCATGGGAGCAAGAAGTTACGAAGAGCAAGAGACACGAAGGAAGGAAAGTCGAACAAACGAATATAAACAGTGGAAATACAGTGAATTTCCATTGAATTTGCCATATGGCAATAAATGGAATGCCGTCAGGCCATTATTTCATTTGAGATTCATTCGGATGATTGCTGCTCCTTCGTCCTCCTTTTCTTGTTAGCAAATTAGGTCCGAACTGTTTTGTACTTCTGATGCTCTGAACTCTATTTTTCTGACATATTGCCATTCGCCTCACTGCAAATTTACTACGGGCTCCAACAAACCAAAGCAATTTTCCCTGCCTTCGTTTCTGACTTGAGAATAGCAAAATGAAACATTACGGTTCATGTTTTACAAGAAACACGAACAGATAAGAATATTCCAGCAGAAGAGTAAAAACAGAAAAGAATAAGAGACTGACAGGACGAGAGAGAATAGAAGAAGGTGCTTCGTGTATGGTCCATAATAGTGTTAGGAAAGTTCACATAGAAAACACACAGAAAGAGATTTTTTTGTATATTATAACAAAGTACAGCAGTGCAATGGTTAGAGAAGAATCCTAGAATTCGTTTGTAATACTGAAAAAAAGAAGGATGGAAAATGGAAGTATACTAGATCTAAGACAAACAGCTGAAACCATCTCTCTTTCTTGTTCATCTATTTTTACAGTTGATTACATGTAATGCAGTTGCTAGTGTATAGTATACTACACAATACGCACAGTACGAGAATACAGATCGCAGCATAAATATTCTTTGCGAAAAAACTAGTCAAGCAAATTACATTTGAGCTACACGAAATACATAAAATACGAAAAGCAAGGATCTTTCGCCCATTGCATCCACCGATTAGAAATCTTTGCGAGTTCGTGTAACAATAGCAGACTGCTCACAGTGGAAAAAAGTATTCGTGGATATTTCTCGACCACAAATAAAAATGCAGGACAAACATTCGTTTCATTCGACAAGAAGACCCTTTGTTTTTCCTTATCTTTTGTAGTATGCATACATAGGTACACTTATAATTTAATGGTATGAATCCCTGTTGCAAAAGAAGAGATATGGGGTACGTTACACACACGTAGTAAAGCTACTATTGTATGTACCTAGGTTGATATACGTAGATAACCAATCCAACTCATTTTCTTGGCTTTGTGAGTTCACTTGCAAGTTTTCTACTACTATACTATTTTGTTGAGAAGAGCGATCTGGAAGATTAGATTTTTTTCTGGTCTGAAAGAAAAAGCCGTAAATTCAAATCTGCCATTTCTATCGTGCATGAAAAATGTTTACGGAGAAGCCAATGGGCTTTAGGACAAACTACAGATATATTATAGAAGCAGTTGAGAAACTTTGACCAACAAGACTGTAAGAGAGATTCACCAAAAAGACGTAAATATCCTTTACTGATGTATTTAATGCGAATTCATAGAATAGAATACCACCACCTCCTCTTCCTCTATCTGTTTTCATCATAATATGATAATGCAGGCTGAGTAAAATACGCTCAGTCTGTCTGACTAAAATTGTACTTCAGCACTTACAACAGTTCATACAGAGAAAAAGCTCACGACCCAAATATTATTTCCCTGTAAAGAAGAATTGACAATGTGAACTGTCTGTAGGAAGTAAGCAAAGCAAAAGAATAGCTTTGGTCATCCTTTTATTTAGTGTGGTCTCAGTTTTTAGATTTTTCGTAATAAACGAGACTCATGTACATACACATCCTCCAGTGTATCCTTTATTTGCCTTGGCCTCGGCTAAATGTTCTCTTTCGATCGGATACCAGGAGACGATCGGCAATAAAAATAAAAACTTACCACTCAAAATGGTCATTAGATTCTTTACTTTATATATCATACATGTTGACTACGTTTTATTGCCCGCATACGACCACCATGTACTTACTGGGCTGATTTCCACACATAGTCTATAGCTATATGTTTGCAATATACATTGAGATATAAAATGTCCATTTTCCTATTTCTACACACACACACATGAACTATATAATATTATGCTGTTAATAGTTAGCAAAGGTTTATTCTTTCTTGTTCTGCGAATCTTTTCTCTGTATCCATATAGGTACTTTTCTTTTTCCCTGAAAAAAACTCTTCACTTTAGTCCTCATACTCTTAGTTTTTCTTGCGACAGCAATAAGAAAATTATGGCACTGCATTACAGTGCAGACTTTTTCGTCTAACAGTTAAAGTTAAGAAATATTTCAGCTTAATTCAACGAGCTATTGACTTTCTCCGACTTTATTTCATTTGGTGTTATTAACTTGAACATTCATCTCCCTACTTGTAAAAGACTTGGATTTCTATTCTCTTTCTTTGACAAATGTGTCAAAATCCGACGGAAACACGTAGCAGTCAGATAGACTCGAAATGATGGCGACACTATTATACACTATACGCATTTCAAAGAAGAAATAATGCAAGCACTTCAATATTTCCTTGTTAATACACTCTTTTGTGCTTCTGCATTACAATTACGACTTATTTACCACGATCCTCTCTGCCTTGGACATATCTGAAATAAGTACACTATACCTATTATACTATGTACTTGTCAAGACACTTTACTTCTTTAACTTTCCCTCAAACATTAAATACGCTATATTATTATCTTTTACTTTTTCGCAGTGTCAGCACAGCATCAGCATTTCTCAAGTATTAGCGAGGCCACTATTAGAACTAAAGCAAGAGGCACTCAACAATTTGAGCTCTTGATTTCTCTCCCAAACTCATTTTTCAAGACACACTTTTTGTCCAACTTTTTAGCCCTAACAGTCCAAGGTATGACTTGGCCCATTACTAAGTAGTAATACTCTACATACTAATAATAACTCATGCTTCCATTCATATTATTCACTCGCCATTGGCAGTATTACATTGGCATGACAGATTATAATATCAAGGTCTAATGTAATTAGTGTAGCATTTCTTAATTTCATTGAATTTCCCATTGAATCATTAAGTTTTAACAAGAAGGAGAGTTTACCTTGTATGACTTTACGACTTGAACACATAAAATGTCATTTAGCAACACTACCAAGACGATAAACACATGATGAATGAATAATTCAGAGATTTCGTGAGCAAGACTGATTGAAAGAGACCAAAAATTGTCCAGGTGCCCGCATGTCCCTTGTGCATTATACATAATTAAGATAGAAATGAATTTCTGGAACAAATATCTGCAACAGAATGATTCATTTGGTTTCATTAGAAAAGTATTCCACCATCAAAAGTCAGGTGAATAAATGACTTACTTTTTACTACGCAGTAATTCCTGTCCTACCTTATCCCATAAAACCTTAATGCTTAAGTTAACTAACTTCTGGACATGAATTCACATTTAGAGTCTAGTAGTATTAAGTAATAGTAGTACTACATAGCACATCAATGTATATCTAGTACTAATACTAGTAATAGTACAAAGCATTTTCTTACTTAGCTTTCTAAACTGTGATTGCTTTACTTTTACTACGTACTACTAGTAGAGGAGCAGTGTGCATAGTACTACTATTACTTGTAGTAATAAAATGAAATAAAGCAAAGCATGAAATTACGCTAACCTTGACGAACAGTAATAAACTGTTATAGCCCTGTGACTAATTTCTACTATTACAGCTTTGCCCAATGGTGCTACACATACTAAATATATAAATATACATAAGGACAGATTTATATTCGTGTACACAATATTAATAGTGGAGCAAGTAGACCAGTCCAATCTAGAGCAACCAAAATGACTGCTGTCTCAGAACTCTCGTAGTACTCCATACAAATGCATGGCACTGTTCCTGCCTGGTACTAAATTTCTATTGCCTGAATTTCCAAGGAACGAGCTGTTGGGAGAAAGGCAAGCACTTCAGCTCAGTATTGCATGACAGCTTATGTCCGCTTTACAGATAAGAGATCTTAGATTTCGGTGGAAATGAAAGCCAAACCCTCTCATCACATTCTATTGCCACTATACTATAAAACTCCTGGCACTTCTCAGCTCTTTATTACTGACATGACGCATACAACACACAGACCCACACCCATAGCTCGGCACCCACCCACTGAAATGAGTGGAAGTAGTCAAAATAGTTGGCCCACTCTACCACTCTACCAACCCAAGTTGGGTGGGAGTGAGT